>VYZW01058136.1:22637-32640 GCA_013401315.1 Balaeniceps rex | reverse complement strand
ACACTTGGCTTTGAGAATACCATAAGGAATTCACTTATTTCTTTCTGGTTGCTAACTAAGGAGACCCCACAAGAAAGAAACACTGCTGAAAACTTCCTCAGGACCATCATCTTTCTAGAGCAGACACAACACAATGGTTTTCAAATGCTTCTCCCTCTGCCCTCCCCAAATGCCCGCAGGTATCTCGAGTGTTTTCAGAGAGGATAGTATAATGTTTAAGGTACAGCAGTACTATATAGACCAGAACAGACCACGCTTCAAACAGGAATAGGCTGCAACAAACATCTTCCAGCTGGAAACAAGTGGAACAAACAACATGGTCATAGCCCACCATCAAAGCGACAGGTGGATTCAGGATTTCACATTGACAAATGCGAAATTCTGGCTGGTCAGTCATCACCTACACGTTCCTGGTCTGTACTTGTCTCTGAGGACCCATCAGATGATTGGAACCAAAAGAACAAGAAATTGTGGTAGGCATTTTCTTACCTTTCTACTGTTGATATGTCTCCCCCCAAACCAAACATACACACACAGAGTCAGCCTAAAAAATTGGCCACACTGCCAGGTGCGCAGGTTCACCAAATGGGGGTCTATGCCACAGCTCCATCCCGAGGCAGTGCTTACGCTGAGCGCATAAGAAAGAAGTCAATTTAATTCAAATAGTAACAAAGTGATTGACATTAGCCTTACATGACTCAAAGTCTTGAGCTAAAGGTGAAACTAGGGATACGAATAATCTTATCTCTGCTTTTCAGCTATCTTCTCAGTTTTGCTGACATATATTTGTCTTCAGGCCACTCTCTTCTCCACTTTACTTAACACTTGCCTTGCAGTAAAAGACAGTACAACAGATTTTAAATTTTGTTGTCTTTTAAAAAGCAAATGGGACCACAACATAGTCTTGCAGAAATTTGTTTGTTGGATTTGAACTGGTCTACATACACACTCTGCATAGCACCTAGGATCCATCCTCCAGACACATACACACACAAAAAAAATAAAGCCAACAAACAACTTGTTAGATAACAAGCACAGTAATAACAGCAACATTAGCAATACCAACAACAGGTTTGGTCCCATACAAATTCAAGTTATGCAGCTGATCTCGAATTCATTCATAAAAATACTTCTGTGTTGATATGAATTTTGCAGAGCTAAATTACCATACTAGGCCGAGAGAGGGCCCCATTGAACTACATTTCCTTTGCCCACAACCTCTTTGAAGTAGGGGATTTGGGAAGATAGCAAGGGAGGAAGAGAGAGAGGGACCATGTGACAAGTGCAAGTGCACACCAGAAAAGGAAAGAAAGAAGAGAGGAAAAAAGAAAATCTCAGGTAATTTCCAGCATTCTGCCATTATTTTCTGTAAGACTGAACAAAACAAAACCCCACACATAAATAAACCATGTAAATGCACGTGAACAAGGAGCAAAAACATACTGGAAGAAGGAGGAACATGTGGCTGGCACCCTGGGAAAACAACTCTTCTTTTGGAAAATACTGAAAATGTCAACAAGGACTCAGGACAAGGGCAGGAAATTTAGTAATGTCACATAACTGGTAAGTCTACTGTTTTGCACAGAACTAAGTCCTTCTGTCAGGCAAAATGCATAATCCACCTTTAGTTATAGCCACATTTTCATTAAAATTGGTAAGAAAGTACTTATGTTACTGTGGGTTGCAGAAGAAAATTTAAATGCCTAACTTTTTTTTTTTTTTTTAAAAGATCATCATCTCAACTTACAGGCCCCTTATTTTCTGAAGCTTGAGGACCACACTCTGAGGTGTCTGTGTGGCATGACTGTTGGTTGTACTGCATTCCTTTAGAATTTCTCTCCATTTTGTGTAGCATGATTGAAAACATCTAATACTCTATGAAGCAAAACCCACTTGGATCGTGGACAAAATCCTTCTACACCTGTCTTTTCCCTTCTCAGAACTACCTTTACAAGTGATGGCAGTTGACTTTCACAAGAATTTTAACCATTCATACTTTGATGATACAACTTTAAAGCATTTCACACAAGTGTTCAAATAAGTTAAAATGATCAAATATGAAGTGAATCCTTAAGTTTTGGGAAACTTGTTCAACACGAAGAGCTCATGGCAGAGCATGTCACAGCAAGGACCACAGGATGCTGCTAGTCACAAAAAAGAAAGCCGAAAGGATGCAAAAGAAGGCAGGCATTCAAACTCATTACTAGATAAGCAAAAATTGACATGGGAGAATAAAGAATGGAAGTCTTACAGAGAAATATACTGTAGATAGCCTCCAGGATCTCAAATTTCATTTAGAAGCTAACACAAATCCAGTGGAGGCATTTCAGGAGAAGCTAAACATCACTGAAGCACAGGGCATGGAAGATTTCCTCGGCAAGAGTGCCACTGTTTTACTTTTTGCCATTTTTAATTTCCAAGCCTATGATTGAGAGGTGCCATTTAAGGCCTTGATGGCCCTACAAAATGGCAATTCCAGCTCCACTGAAGTCCAGGCCAGCCTGCTTAGAAGAAAAACCTTTAGATGCCAGCAAATAAAGACTGTCTCTAATTGGCCTGTTGAGAATGAACCACTGAAAAAAAAAATACATATATAAGGTGTAAGTGCAGCAAGTTCTGCCCTAGCGCAGGTACCCTGCTAACCCAGCCCCAGACTGAATAAGGACACTGACTGGGGATTTGGAAAGTCTTTTATGAAAACTTATTTGACAGTTGCTATTTTAGGAGCCCCTTGATCCCACCATCAAAAATAGATGGAGACGCATCCTGCCCAAACGCCAGTCACAAGCACCAAATGATTGGTCTGCTAAACATACACACCCAAATCCAAGTCTGGCTGAGACAAACCTCTCACTGGATTTTTTTGCTAGTTTTCAACAAGGTAACACGGAAGTCTGAATTTCTCCCCACCTGGTACGTCCACTGTGAAGAAGGCAATATCCTGAAGCACCTTCTTTGTGCATCGGGCAAAACATTTTTCCTGGACTCCAAGGTTTGTGTTGCCCACATACAATACAAGACACTGAGTGTTAACGTCAGCTTCTCTACAATGCCAGTGAGCATCTAAGACAACCCGAACAGACCAGCCATACACAAAAGGAGTTCATTTTTCCACATGCTGCCAGCCTTGGCACTGTCAGCAGAGGGGCCAACAAGAGTGCCAGTCAGAAAGGTTTAATAAATAGCAATGTGAAGTTTACTCTTTCATATGTGTACACTGGATAATATAAAGACAGGGTTGTAAAGCATGCTTTATCATACTGACTTCCTACGCATGTATCACTTTTCTTTTTTCCTTCTTTCTCTCCTTCTCTCTCTTTCACTGAAAATTAACTCCCTGCTGTCTCCAGAGCATGCTTTTAAGGATTGCCATGTTCCCTCTGTGCCACGCAGTGGAAAACGGAGCTAGCAACTTAAAAGTCTGCATTTCCCATGTGTCCACAGTAGAGTACAATTCATTACCTGTTTCCTTAAGTCCTGAGCCGATCTATGAAGAGTGTGGTGGTTGTTAGCAGTGAGCCCTTTCGTAGAGGAGCCAGTATTTGTAGTAGGATGGTGATTAGCAGCAGCCTGGTCTTTTCGGCTCTCAGCCTTATGTTCGCTGTTCCTCTCCTTCCCTGGTGTGGCCTCTTTGCTTTTGTGTTTCTGAGCAGGTTCTTTCTCCTTCGATGATTTGCTGGACCCATTGAAAACTGAGAAGAGAGAAAATAAGACTATTAAGGAAAAAAAAGAAAAAAAAATACATACAAGACCAAACTCTTCATTCAAAACAACCCAACCTTCTCTGCTGTCATCGTTGGATATTTATTTAGCGTCTTCTTATATCTAAAGTAAAATTAAGACAGAAATAGAAGCACTATTTTACACATTTCTTTATATGAACAATTTACTAAAGTATTTCTTTTGCTTGTTAACACACATTATCCTCAATATCCAAATTAAAACACACAAGGTATATTACTGTTTTGATTGACCTAAATTTATAGACTTATCAGTTTGATTTTTATTTATGACAGTTTTAATTAACTTTTTGCTGTTGCAGCAAGGGAATTCTAAACATAACCTAAACAGAAAAAGGATTTATTGTTACATTAACGTAAAAGAAAGGAAATGTTCCATGAAAAAGCATGTTTTGTTTTCATCAGTATCAAAACTGCTGAACCAAACTGACAGCAGTTTGCCTATAGCAGACAAGCTGCAAATAGAAAAAGGTACTTCTGCAAAGAAAGGAAATACTAAAACCATTTTGGAACGCCATATAAAGTAATGCTGGGACCTATGCTGAGCACCTTAGCCTTCTGCAGAAGATAAGAAAGCACAGAACAGAAACGGTATTTTTTTGTACAATATTATGCAAATGTATACAGGTCTATCTCAGCAAGTTTTGTTCCTGTCCCTCTGCTGAATTTATTTAAGAGTAGTCACTGCTCTTTTGTTGTCAGGCAACATGAAAAGCTGAGGTTAAAAAAGAACATGTCACATTTCTCTGTTTGTTTGTTTGTTAATCAAAAATGTGGTTAATTTATGTCAGTGCTACTCCCTCTTCAGTGAAGCACTTGACAGAGGTCTGTGAGGCTTGTGATCCAACACCCACAAGGGCGAGTGCCCTCCTGCCTTCTCTACTCATCTACTCTTGGTTTTTACCCCTGCCTTTTTTGCCATGGTTTAGGAAAGGATGCAAATAAGAAAATTCATAAATACTTAATAGCACAAGTATCTAAGTATTTATTACACACAACACACACCATCTGTTTGGGAATATTAACTAAATGAATTAAGTTATTGTTTTCTTGTGAAATGAAAGCCTTCTTTTGTCACTAAACATGATATACCTACAATACATACCTTTTTATCTAAACTGTGAAGCTTAGCTGTCTCTACAGATGTCCTGTAGTATTATGGTAGTAGTAGCAGTAATAGTAATAATAACAACCAACCAACAATCCTGCTGGACAGAAGAGGGGCATCTAAGCTGCTTTTGAGTAGACACCTACCTTGAAACCTTCCCAACCAGCTATCTACCTTCCCACTGCACCTCCAAAAGCTGAAACTCCAGCAAGCTACTGACGGATTTGTTACTCAGGTCACTTATCATATTCAGTCGGTCTTAAGTGCTGAAGCAGATTATGTAAAAAAATTAAAAATTGCAATTGCTCTTCCCCCCCTCTTCCTTCTCTCTTGCATAAATTAAGAGAACAAGAGAAAAGCTGTCGGCAGCGAAGTCACCGCAAATTCCCCAGTGGTTCCGTCACTCCTGAGCTCAGGAGCAACTGGCGCTGCCCCAGCCAGCCAAGGATTTCTCAGTGGTTTCAGCGAAATTTGTGTAACCTCCGTGTCTCATTTCCAGTGATGGAACTGGTAATAATTGCCAACCCCTCTCGGGGAGTTCACGACAATACATTTATCCTCCTTTGTAAGGAGTTCTCACATCAGATGGAAGGCGCTACAGACGGACGAAGCACGACTATTTATTTTTAATAAGACATGGCACAAACAAGCAATGGCAGCTTCGTTAATATGTATTTCATCACTGCGAGTGATATTTTCCTTCAGAGGGAACAAATTGTATATACTGATCTGCTCATACAGAAACGTTAAGTCAGAGAGATTAGTTTTCTGTATTCAGTTGCCACTTTATGAACTGAAAATTACTAAAACAGAAAACACAGCCAAAAAGCCAAATTGTGCACTTTTATGGTTCACCAAAAAAAAAAAAAAAAACAGCGAACATAAGACAAGGTATATTTTATATGCAACAGCTCATTAATTTTAAGTGTCGTGGGAACCCTGCCAGTTTTACCCTCTGAGTAATTATCTTTTGTCTTAATTTGTAAGATTCTTGAAAGGGGGAAGAGAGAAATAGGAGAGAAAAAATGTTCAGTCTCACAGGAAAAGCTTAAAAACCTTAAAGCCTGAAAAGACAATGAAAAGGGAGAGACATAGATGCAAAACAGTCCTAGTTAAGCTGTCTCTAGTTAAACAGTAGACAGTATCAGTTTCTATAAAAATCAGTGTTTGTTTCTTCCAACACCTGGAATATTGTTATATCCAGCTAGATAGGTATAAAAGCCTTTCTGCAATAAGAAGTTCTGCAAAATTCACAAATGTATGATGTGAACAAGTATCAAAACGTTAACTTGACTAATTACAAAACACTATCACAAGCCAAGCATATCCCCTGGACTATGATTTTGCTCCCATCTGAGTGAAAATGTACAAGTTATTTAGACTTAGAGAGTACAATACAGGGTTAAACTCTGGCCCTAATAGCTAGTAAAACAGTTCAGTGAAGAGATGAAATCACCAGGAAAGACCAAAAAGCCCCCCACGAAATCTCATTACTGAAGAATAACTGATAATAAGACAGAAACACCCACTTCTCAAAGGAAAGAAAAAGAATAAAAACCCCCAAAACTCAAAACTCTGCATTAAATATTACTGAGACCAAATCTGATTTACCAGTAAAATGACTACTAATTATTTTGTATCGTCATATGCAGCAAATTGCATTCTCCTTCATTTCTGCCAGCTCTTCAATATTTCTGGGGCATTCAGAAAAGCAGAAAAGGCGTACCTTACGCTTTACTAAGCCCAGATATAGGTATGTCCCAGCTACAATCTCCCATCCTAGAGATAACTCTGATACACGCAATATCCAACGTTCTGCTCCTAGGTGTTGGGGTTTTTTTACTCATGAAAAAGTAGTCAATATAGGTTTCAACCTTGAAGCAATAATTTCATTAAAAACCAGAAAGGCAGAAAAAAAAGCCCAACCCACACGAGTGGTGAAACTCACATTATTAAAGCAGAAATCTTTTGTAGTCTTGAGTCATGATTATTTTATGCTACCTTAACTAGCTCTATATTTCCAGAACAGCTTTTATTTAAAGGTAAGAGCACTAACAAATAATTAAAAGTGCAAGTAAATTATTAGTGTTCAGACACTTCAAATGGAATAAATGGATGTCATTTTATCCATATCTATCTGAATACTCGTTCTCAAAATGCCGCATCCTCCAAAGCAATTATTATTATTAAGCTGAAACAATAAGAGTCCCAGAGTGAAATACTTGTGGGTCTTTTGGTTAGCAGTGATGATCAAATGCAAAGAAACTGAACCACTACATTCAAAACTCGAAAGCACTGGGGGTTTTTAAACCACTGATATAATTTATGGCAGCAGAGCAAAACCTTATGGCAGGCGTGATCCCCACGGATGCATCATGGCGCTCTTTGCATCAGGGGAACTGGACCCCAGGCACCAATATTCACCCAGGATCCCATACAGGGACTTTGGGGTATCTCATTTGAAACTGTGATAAAGAATCCCTACACAAACCAATGCAAACTGTGCAAATTGTGCATGTACTAGGTGCAGCTATAATAATGGCTAAAAAAATTTTTGATCAAGTAAAGCCACAGATGTGCTCAATTACTACAGATTAACTAAGCATTTACTACAGGGATTGACACTGTAGTGAGCTATAAACATTTATTGTGTTTTCAGCAATTTTCTGAAGTATTCCTACAAATTAATTTGCACACAAGTATTTTATAGGATACATCCAGGCAGCCATTCAGAAGCCAATTTATAATACGTACAATAATCAGGCTTTCACTGTGTAAGCAGCAGAATTACTGGACTGGGTTCAGCCAACTGCTGACTCCATGGGCAAAGCTTTCTCCCGCAAGCCCTCCTGCAGATTATTCCTGCACCAGATATGCTTTATACTTGAGATAACAGGGGAGTCCGTTGCAGGGACAGCAGAGTACTGATGTGTGAACCCTTTTGCTTTATGCCAACGTCTGGAAGATAAAGGCATGGACCATACAGGTACACATATGCGGCGTGTTGCAGAGCTTATGCAGCGTAAAGCAAGTGATTGTGCATTCATAAAACTATCCAAAACAAAGAGGGAAGATAAGAGTGAAAGGGAGAAGTTTTGTTTTTAGAAGGAGAAAAGGGAGCCTTGCCAATGTTGTGAACCCGAGCCAGCTATTCCAATGCAAACCTCATGTTGTTACATAGATCATGTTTGGGAAGAGATGTAATATTAATCAACTTTCTGGCATTAAGTATCCGTTACTGTACAAAAACATTCTTGCTCTGGCTTTAATTCAGTTTTAAGTCACTGTGAAAACATTTATGTGGCTCTCAAACTGCCTTAAAGGGCCCAGGCAATAATTCTTTTCCCCTCCCGGAGGAACTAAAACAATGATCTACTTCCATAAACCAGAGTATTTTAATACTGTCAATTGTTTTCCTTAAGCGCTGGGTACGTTCAGACTTCTAGAAACCATTTCCAGAGATAGAAGCTGTCTTCTGGAGCCCCCCAACATGATCTACCTACTCAGGGTCAGCGGCAAAGGAGTACTTCAGGAGAAAAGGACACCACAACATCGTACAGAAACGTGTGGTACCGCTGTTCCCGCACTCCTCCAGCCCTAACCCAACACTATGCAATCTGTCAGTGGACAACTCCGCAACAAAATTTCCATAGCTGCATGCTAACAGAAGTCAAACAGGAGAACCGTGGCACATAACACTGAATTTCTTTCTGACACTATCAATAACACAGCTCAAAACCCTACACGCACAGGAATATATTGGGCCATTGAGAAAAGCGTTATTGGTATGAGACACCACGCCACCGTTTGCAAAAATTCAATACCAAGTGTCTCGTCTTAGCACAAATTCATTACTCTCACCTAACCATTACGACACAAACAACATCAAAAGGGTCACTCGCTAAGCAGCAAGTCCATACAAGAAGTGCCTATGTGTTATCACAAGTCTCTCACCAGGATAACAATTCAATTTTTTTGAGCAACTTCCAGCTCCCCTATTCTTCTCCACAGGTCATACATCTAGCTACTGAAAATCCACAAATCCCCAAATGTGTTGTGCCTGATTTGCATGTTTAAATATGTAAATTACTGCAAAACGGGTAATTTTCATGTTACATATTTTTGCAGAAAAATTAAATGTGCAAAAATGTTTATTGCAACAATTACTGGTTCCATGGTATTTCAACAAAAGGCTGTAAATCATCAAAATAATTGCCTACCCATTAACTATTGTAGCTCTGCCTGAAATTTTCTCATTCTGCATTTTAGCTGGATGCAGAAAATATTTTTCTTCTAAATGTTTACTTCTTCAGGATTCATTTCACTAAAAAAGATGCATGAGCCTAAGACTCCGTCTTATGTACCCACCCACAAATATCAAATTTAGTTAAAACCAAAACTAAATAAGGAATTGCAATCACAAATTAGAATTTTCTCACAACACTCTCAGACGGTAATGTATGTAAAAGATATGCCATTTAAGCCCAAGATGTACAAACACTGCATTGAACTATATCCTGAAATAAGAAAAAAAAAAATATCTACAATCTTTTCCTGCATCATCTTTGTTACTACACATGTAAGGAAATTACTCTGCTAAATTATCCATTGCAAATTGAGAAGCAAAACATTCTTCTGTATTTCTGGTGAGCGAGGAAGACAGCACTAAAGCAGAGTATAGTATTTCTAGTGATGCCTGCTTACTACGCACTACTGCCAGATCTGTTTTGAAATTTGAGCCCCANAACTCTAGCCTGCTGCATGCCATTTCAAAGTCGCCTATGCAACTGTATCTGTGCACACTGCTCCTCCTGAGGCCCTTTTCCAGTCCACAAGCCCTTTCAAGTAGAGTAACGCCTATCTCCTTTTGCTTTTGTGATGGGACTGATAAACCAACAACTCCCTAACTGCATCTTCCAGCTCCTGATCCCAGCCTGCCTAACAAAACACTTGGCACCTGCAAACATTTTCCTTCAGGAGCNGTTTTCCTAAATGTAAATTAGAACTTAATTGTCCGTCTCAGGCATCCAAAGACAAACACGACATTCCCAGGTATGCTGGCCCAGATGTGCACTTCTCTCCACCTTTGAACTGCTGTGCTGGTGTGAGAAACACCTAATCCTGCAATCATCTTTCTTGAGGAAATTAGCCAACC
>VYZW01058136.1:7585-22398 GCA_013401315.1 Balaeniceps rex | reverse complement strand
AACAACTCCCTAACTGCATCTTCCAGCTCCTGATCCCAGCCTGCCTAACAAAACACTTGGCACCTGCAAACATTTTCCTTCAGGAGCCTACAGAGAAAACCTTCCATTGTGCCACAAAATGAAATCAAAGTAGGGTTTATTTAGTTGGGAGGAATTCAAAGAATTAGTTTTAAAGAAACAGAGACCTAAACCTACCCTTTTACCTACAACTTGGAATTTCCTCTGAGCAGTGGAGAGATGGAATTTAGACTCGGTACCTCCCTGTCCCTGAGGGAAGTGGAGTACAGCTTGCTTGCAGAGAACCTGCTTTCCCCGCACGTCAGCCCGCAGCAGCTGATGACTGCCTCCTCCTCCCTTTGCATAAGGTCATTTTTCTAATAGATCAATGTCTCTCCATCTCCTCCTCCATGTTGGCAAGATGCCCTGTCATCCAGGCTGTGGTTGAGAAGTTTCTCCCCACACCTGGAAGCTACACTGAAGAAAAACCACATTGCTTAAGCCAATGCTCCTGCCTGCTTCTTCCACCAAATTCCTTGCGTTCAAAGCCGTGTAATAGTCTCAGATAGACTGATGGTCGTTTGAGATGCATACAAAACGCGAGCTGGAAAATAAGCATATCCTTCTGAGCAGCACGCAGACATCCCATGGCTGGGCATTCTGGATCTAAACACCAAGAATTATGGGGTTCCTACACCCACACTCAAAAGGGTCAGTAACAGGGCTGCAATTACAACACAGTCATCCAAACCTCTGCTCTATCTGCTGCAATATGCAGCACCACATCATCCCTAATTTTCCATATGTTAGAAGGTCTGAAGTTAAAAGGGAACTACGTGCTTTAAAAAGATGAAATCCTTGACTGAAACAGGAAGAGGGATTTCTCTATTCCAACTAAATGTTCATATGGTTTCTTAGCTGGGAGAATACCCTTTTGAAGTCAGTAGCTATATGGAGACCAAGTGATTCAGTTGATTAGTTTCTGGCCTTTCACCGTTTTAACCCCGCTATAAATCCTAACTCAATTAAAATAATTCTGATTAGGACCAAAATTCCATATCAAGTTTTAAAAAGCTTCTAAAATCTCCCCCTCCTCAAAAGACATATATAATTAAAAGCACAAACCTCTGCCAATTTTATCGCTGAATTTGTCAGAAAAGTTATCAATGGTATTTTGCAGAAGAGGTAACACTAGATGACCTCCTGGGGTCTTTTCTGACCTGAATTACTCTATGACGTACTGTGAGATCATGCCTTAATCCATAAGCAAGCAAGAACCACTCACACGTTTTACTCTACATTACAAGAGAACAGTTCTCTTGCAAACAAATACTGAAAGTCTTTAGACAATATCTTCTCTTAGTGAGAATTGTTCATTGTAAGTTCAAGCATGCTGAAAAAGACAGTAATGGGAAGAGTTACATGCAGAACATCTCACACGACATGAGAGATACTTACCCAAAACTAATACTAGTTTCTAACCAAGGCACAAAGCACCACCAATGACACCCAAGCCTTTATCTGCTGCTAACTTATCTAACATATGTCAGACCCGGCCTAATCAGCTGAAGTTTGGCAATGACACGAAACCAATTTTTAAGAGCACAGCTGTACCATTTTCCCTTGTCGCAACCACAGCAATATGTTAGAAAACGGTTTAACCACAAGACTATCACTGCCTGCACCAAGGTATTGCATGAAGGAAAGACCTGCACATTGCTACATATCCCTTTTCCACACTTCCATGAATGTGGGGGATAAACACTTCTCCTGCCAAACATTTTACTTTGCTCTTTAAGAGTTGGATATGTGTGCAGCACATCAGAAGTACTAAGGAGGATGAAAAGGCACAGGTGACAATCTGATGTTTTAAATATATCTATGTAAGCATTAAGGCTGGAAGGCAACAAGTCAGTTGAGCTAATTACTTCAGTTCGTGCAGCAAGCTATGCCACGTGTTATATGTGCTTCTCACTCGTACTTAGGCATTTTTGATTGAGTTAGCTGTCCAAAAGGTGGCTCAACAGGCTAGGTTATAACAAATAGTTCGGTGTGCAACCCTAATAATGCCCCTTATTGGCATCAGAAGAGGATACTGACAAATGACTTCACCCAGGAAAGTTGTTCTGGCCCCCATTTAGTAGAAAGCAATCATTTGACACTGTCTAATGACCTTAATCAAGCTCTGAACCTTTGTTGTTGTATGTCATAGCAAATGCTTAGCATTTTCAGGTCCAAAGTGATTGACTACACATTGCATATTAAAAACAAAAGACCTTAATTCATTAAAAATAGACTCTCACGCTAGATTAAGTTCATTTGCTGCACCCGTCCCTGGTCTGCCTTTGTGTGTGGTCTCATTTAAAACAGACACACATGAACCAGAACCTACTTTATTCACAGGAAACAAAAATACTATTGGCTGTCAACCAAAATAACAGACACTGAAAAATGGGAATACCCCTGGGTAAGGAAATTTTAACTAAAAAAAAAGAAAGAAGAACAAAAAAAGAAATTACAATGACGAAGAAGAAGAAGCTGCCTTCTCTGGGAATTCCTGTTTCATCACCTTTGTCAAAACATCTCACATTGTCTCCTATGTATTTTATAAAGGTCTTTTGCAGATCCATTAAAGCAGCAGCTTCATTTATGCTCACTCTGATCTATATTGATACAAGATTCTGAAGCCATTAGATGGCTCATTAAGTTTGCCTTTACTTACCCCCAATTAAGATTTCAGGTGTCTCTGGTTTTGAGCTAATTTCAAATGGCTGCCATCTGGGACATTCTCAAGGAAAACGATCGGCTCCTTTTGTAATGATGTATCACATTTAAAACTTTAAGGCAGCAGTTGTGTTACGTGAAATCTCGTTTTCCATATGTAGAGTTTTGTGCCTGTTATTTTTGGGGGTTATTTAGAAATCAATCCAAAGTGCCAAGTTCTAATCCATGGCTTTTACAGCATTAAACTCCTGCTCACAGCTGACAGCTGAAATACTATTAGGCATAACGTCCCCTTGCACTTCTCCAAAAATGGCTCACAAAAAGAGAGTTTTTGAGCTTGGGTGTGCAATAAAAAACAGATTCAGATGTAGTCATGAAAAATAATTTTGGTATATGTAACGGGTGTCCTTTATAGAAAACTCCCTTTTGAAAAGCAGAGATGAGGACCAGCACAGTGAAGTAATTGGGATCTACTAACCTGTTCTTCAGAGCAGAGTGTAGCACGAAAGAACAAAAAACAAAATCAGGATTAGGTCACAACCATCTCTCCAAAAGTGCACTGTAGAGAGACCTTCCTCTTGGTCCTCCTACTAAGAGGAGGAGAGCTGAATGGGCAGTCACCAGAAGGAAAGATTTTCATGGTAAACTAATACTGAGGAAGGGAATGGAGAGCACAGGCTCAATTTTGAAATTATGTCAGGCACAGAGTTGTTATGATACAAGAGCTCTTGCTGGAGAGAGAACCACATCACACGGGACTTTGGCAGTGGAGCATTACAGCAGGCTCAGAAAATTTTCAGTGTTGCTTTTAGGTCTTCCATTTTACAGTAGGTGATGTCGCAACATACACGGATCTATTTGTCAACATCTGGTACGAGGACATTCTGACAGAAATACCGTGTAATGAATGCAGCTTTTGTTGATTTGCAAAAAAATAACTGACTTGAAAAAGCTTCTTCCATAAAATCTTTCAATGAATGCAGTATCTTAACCTACTGCAATTGTGGTTTCAATATTGCATGTGAGAAATTAACTGTAGCCCCTGTCACACATTTTGATAACACTTAAGAATGCTTATATTTAACTTTGATAAAATAAAATCATTCTAGATTAAACATCAGTCTCAAAAAAGCCAGAGAGAGTGTGACTGTGTGTGTCTATACATGTATGTGTGTGTATAACTCCAGTGTGTGTGTGTATATATATATATACATAATTCCAGCCCTGCAGTTATAGTTCTGCCACAGACAGAGTTCAGATTGTCAGGAGAAACAGGTTAAAGCAGAAGATGCTAACACTACATCTCAGTCCATTTTTCCATTATGGCCTGTATCTTTTTTCACTCAGATCCAGAAGGATGGACAAGGATTAAGCACATTAGCTCATAAATTTCTTTACCATGCAGTGCAGAAGAACAGCACTATTTAGGGCCTACCTTGCCCATTTGGTATATGTTTATGCGTTTTTCCTTTCCTGGGGGTTGACTGGCATGATGATGAAGCATTGTTTGTGGCTGTTTTTGTGTCCTCTGTCTCCTCCTCCTCCTCCTCTTCATCCTCGTCATCCTGAGAGCTTCCAAAATATACCATGTTGCTGGGCAGGGCTGGAGAACCTGATC
Organism: Balaeniceps rex; assembly: GCA_013401315.1. Classification (NCBI taxonomy): domain Eukaryota; kingdom Metazoa; phylum Chordata; class Aves; order Pelecaniformes; family Balaenicipitidae; genus Balaeniceps; species Balaeniceps rex. The sequence continues at coordinate 18,059 of VYZW01058136.1, read as the reverse complement.
ATTATAAAGAAATGGCTCATTAGCATCATTACATCACTTACTGCACTAACCATATTGATCATAACCTACTTTAGTGTTATGCATAGCAAGGTAAGAGGGAGACTCAGTGATGGAAGGTCACACTAGTGCATGACTAACAGGAGGGGTTTTATTTATTAGTTTTTACCAACAGGATATGTATGTGCTTGAAAAGCGCAACCACATTCTGTTCATACTTTAGACAATCAAACAGCCTTGCTACAAGCCCTAATTAATAGCTTTGTGTATTCAGAAAAGGACTAATGCAGATGCTTAATTTCAAATGCGTGCTTAAGTGCCCTACTGAAGTCTTAATGCACAAACTAGAAGCTTACAGCTTTTCCAGACAGAAGAAAAAAGAGCATTTACAAACCAATCTGCACCCCAGTAATATTTTTAGGTTACTATTACAATAAAATATTAATATTTAATCTTCACAATGCTTTGCAGACCTCTACAGTATTGTACACAATGCTTTGCAGTATTGTGGTTCAGTTTTAAACAAAGAGAAAAACCAGGACATTGAGATGCTTAAATATGCCTAGCAGGTCCCTGGCAAAGGAGAGAAAAGAGCAAAGGTCTCCCAGTTCCCTGTGTGCTCCTCTTGAGGATGTTGCTTCTCATCTCTTGCTTACTTCCCATGATTCGCCCCCTAACCTGCCTTGTTTGCCCAAGGGTAAGATACAACATGCAATTCAGTGAGAGAGAAGTGAGGATTCATAAGCTTAACAACAATACAGGGTTGTAATTTAAATGTAACTCTTGCACAAAATTTCTTTTACACGTCATGCAACAGTGTATAGGTTTCCCTGCACTGCATCAGGACACATGACATGACTGTAGCAATCTAGTAACTATTTTTAAATGTACAAATACTGCTGACAACTAATGGACAGTTTCCCTTACACCTGATAATAGTTTCTACTTCGAAATGAGTCTTCTGTCTATCCCTTGGAGGGACAAGTGCACTAGGAGACTTCTACTTATTCACAAAATTTTTTTTTTGGTGAAGAAAGGGAAAAAATAGAAAGTCAATAGAAGTGGAGAATGGGGATACATCGCTTTAAATATTTTCCTGTAGCTAAATAAAACAAAGGACAAAGAGAGTTGGGCTACAGACCAACACAAGGTAGTGGCTATTTGGCTGATGCTTCCTTAGGAAACACTTCTGGCTTCAAGCTCTTCAGAACAGCAATTCTGTGTTTTGTTTGGTTTTGAGCTGTTCGTGTTGCCATTGCCAACAACTAACTAAAGCTTATTTTTGGGTTGTATGCTCCCACCAGGTTTGTACAAAAGACTCTTAACTACAAAAATTACATTTTAAAGAACGGACACCTAAATATGGCACAAAACCCGGGACAGGCTGTTTCTGCAATGAACTATCCTTTCCTAAGTGTACTGGTTTTGGTTGGGATGGAGATAATTTTCTTCACAGTAGTTTGTATGGGGCTATGTTTTAGATTTGTGACCAAAACAGTGTTGATAACACAGGGATGTTTTAGTTACTGCTGAGCAGTGCTTACACAGAGTCAAGGCCTTTTCTGCTCCTCACCCCACCCCACCAGCGAGCAGGCTGGGGGTGCACAAGAAGTTGGGAGGGGACACGGCTGGGACAGCTGACCCCAACTGACCAAAGGGATATTCCATACCATGTGATGTCATGCTCAGCAATAAAAGCTGGGGGAAGAAGGAGGAAGGGAGGGCTTTCAAAGTTATAGCATTTGTCTTCCCAAGTAACCGTTACGCATGATGGAGCCCTGCTTTCCTGGAGATGGCTGAATGCCTGGCTCCTGATGGGAAGTAGCAAATGGATTCCTTCTTTTGCTTTACCTATTAAATTGTCTTTATCTCAACCCACGGGTTTTCTCACTTTTAATCTTCTGATTCTCTCCCCCATCTGACCAGGGGGAAGCGAGTGAGCGGCTGTGTGGGGCTCAGAACCCACCTGTAAAGACTTTTGCTCTTGGCCTCTGTAACGGACCCTTTGGGACTACGGCTACCTTGGGGAGAACCAGAGAGAAACTCCCCACTGGCACCGCATGCTGCACATTGGTGGTAGCCCTGGGACAGCTAGGGGAAACACTGCAGCAGCACCTAGGGCATGACGATTCTTCCCCCCTGAAATAACATACATATTAATCCATCCAACCTAGACATAAATGTATGGACACATATGGTTATCCTAAGGGGAACACCTCTTGCATGCCACAACCTTCATATTTATATAACTAATGATCAAATTAAGACTGCTGACATATTTCAAGGCATGGGAGCTGTAGCAACTTACAGAAACAAAAACCTTTGCATTTTTTATGCAAGCCCAGAACTTTTTGGCACACTCTAAGCAATCAACCATAGTAGGTAAGAGGTGCTGAGAGGCACATTAATTCTTCTGCTTGGAGGGAGCTTTAAGTCTCAACAGCAATTAACTAGAAGACTCCAAAACAGTTAGTCTAGGACAGTGCTGCCTGAAAAATAAATTGTCTTTTTTCTTCCATCTGGGTACCCAAGCCTGGGGTATGGATTCAGAAGTTATTAGCTCTGCAAGTCTGTACTGTGCATCAGTTCTAATCAGGAGCCAAAGTCTGGCACCATCAGTACATTAATGCATTGACAAATGATGGCAGTAAAAGAAACTTACTCTTAGGAACCTTCAAAATTAGATTCAAACACAGACTGAAATCTCTCTATTATCATTAGAGAAATAGTTGGAAATTTTATCCTTCTGAGACACTAAAATAGGAGACCAGATATAGCGTCTATTCTCTAAGAGTCATCTTCCCTAGAGTTCCATATGCCTGAGCTTTTTTGTCAGCTGCTTTCAACAACAACTAGCAAAAACTTATCATCTGCGACACAAATGTTATTACAATAGCAATCTCTCTTTTTTTTTTTTTTAAAGCACAGAATAAAATACAGTACTGTGTCATTCTGCTTAGAAAGGAGGGAGGATCTAACCCAAGTGTGAGAGCAGATACAAACTTCACCTAACTCCTGGTATTCAATTGCTGTAATCTCAGTGCATAAATCTTTGGTCAGAATGACATTTTTTAATTTTTTCCAATCGAGAACTATGAACAACAATGGTTAAACTGCATTCCTGGGACAGCTGGGACTGTTTGGGAAGTACATTTCCAGAGAAATTAGACTAGCAACGTCCAATAACACAGGAGAGTCCTGCTAGCCCTCACTTTACTGATCTAAGTACTCTGCAATATGAGACCTCGGAGAAAAGCTGGCGTTCAGTCTGAGTTGCGTCCTCCCCTCCTCCTCCCCCCCAGCTTTTCCTACATATTTATTAAAGTTGACTTGCAAAACAGAAAGAAAAAAAAAAGGCTGGACTCACGCATTTTTGTTCTATTTAAGCATTGTTATGGATGGAAGACACTGAAAGAAATCTAAAAGTGACCTAAAAGCTTTGAGTTTTCTTGCTTACTTTTTATATTAGAACTATTTTTATCACCATCTTTCATAATAAGATTTCAATTCTGGAATAGCCTCAAATACTGAGAATTTGTTCACACCTATGGGTTGAGCTGGTTAAAATCACGTTCACTTTAAGTCTATGTAGCTAAACATGTCCAAAAGGCTGAGAAAACACTAGTTTAAAATACTGAAACAGGCTGCTCAAGCTCAAGATACTGCAAATTCCCTTTATGAGCAAACTGAAGGAAAGACAAGCCTGTTAAGTACACTGTGGATTTCATTCAAGCTAAAAGAATGACAATTATGTTGATTAGGCAACACCTAACGTGTAAGTGTGAACGGTTGACGTGCACTGGTGGTTCAGACCAAGCAAAGAGCTAAGAGAACACCCCAAAACTCCTCTTACGGAAATAAAACTCAGACTTCTCATGACTGAAGAACTAATGAACCTCATACGAGCGAAGCTGCACTGTTAAGAGTCGAAGCTAGGTGATTGCTCACCTTATTATAATAAAGATTCCTGTCCTAAATATCCCTCCTCGTCTCTAAGACCAGACAGGGATGTGTATACGATGCCACAGCCTACCTCTACAGGGGACCCCATTTGTTACTCAAAGCTGCTAATTTATATAAACAATACCAAGTAGTGTTATTGTAGCCACAAATGTCTAAGACCATTGGAGATGTGGAGAAGAATGTGCGCTCAAGAGCTGGTTGGGTTTTTTCAGTTATATCAGTTGGTCTAACAAAACATATTGCCCTTCCTCATAAATCTGGCCTGTCTTCATCTCAAGTTAAGGACATGGTGGTTTTCCTTACAGACAGACTTTGTTGAGAGTTGTTGCTCTCAGGTTTCTCCATGTATAAGAGAGATTTATCATGAAAATGATGTATGACAGCAAGATGATAAAAACCCTCCAAATGGCGTGAGAATAAGGAAAACTGCAGGTTCACCAGATGCATACACATACACACATTCACAGAAGATAGTTGTAGACGCTTGCTTGATTTACAACACACTATTCTGCACATTTTTGTCTTTGCCTGGACACACTCAGCAACAGAAACCCATAGGGCAGCTATGCCAGTTCATTCTTGCCAGCCAAGACAGCAAGAGTAAAGATGATCAATCATCCCTCCTCTTCCTCTTGCCCTCTCCAGCACCAAGGCATGATTCTCAAAGCCTACCTGGGGCAAAAAGCTACGTTAGAATTTAATTAACAACCAACAGCAAAAGAGAAGATCTGCAATGCTCCAGAGAGAGGGCAACATCTGTGCCTGGGAGGTGGTGCATGCCAGGTCTCAGCACTCTGGGTATATAATTCCCCCATTCCTCGCTTTCCATCCCCAAGAAAACAGCAGAAAAATCTGTGAGAGGGTTACAAGAGCCTGTGGCTGTATTGAATTTTACAAGTCTCCTTCTGTGCCGGGAGATCCCAAGTTGTGCAGGCAGCTGCTACCACGGGCCCTGCAGCGGATGAAGGGGGAGAGCAGGGGAGCAGCCCTCCAGCACCTGAGGAAAACGTGCAAGCAGCCCTCCACGTTGAGAAACCCACCCTGCCGTGGACCTGATCAGCAGGTGCCTGAAAAACCTGCTCAGCAAATCTGATGGTAATCTAGAAAATAAAATTTGACTTCCCACCACTTATTTAGAAGACATTTCATACAAGGAACCATCTAGACTGTCTGTGGCTGCGTGGACATTTTTCTTGGCGTCAGAAATGGTCTACAGAGCATCTAACTCCATCTGGCCTCTTGTTCTTATTCCTGTGCCACCACCCCAACTGTGGCACTATAATATTTTTGTGGGGCCATGTGGTGAATGGGATCAGGGAACTGATTCAGATTAAAATCCCCGACTAAGGAAATTAAAGCCCATTAATAAATACTGTAACTGTAATGTAATGTTACAAGCTCTCAAGTAAAGATTTGGAAAATTTCTATACACACTTTTTCTTATTGAATATGTAGCTTAATATATCACTTTACATTATTAAACAAAACATGAAATGCAGTATGTTTCCAATCTCATGTCAGAGCTGCACTTTTTACGTTTTGTCCTGATGATGTCTAGGCACACACTTCCTAAATGCTTTTTTATTTTTTCCCCCTCAAGACAGTTGATTTGTTTTGCATCAATATTTGCATAAAAGCACGTGCCATCACCAGAGAACTGGACGAGGCAATCGCAACACGGGAAGGAAGGAGAAGCCATGCAGAAGTAGTAAGCTGAAAGAAAGGGCACGCAGCAGGAGCAGAGCAGAAGGGAGGGGCTCAGATGTGCTGGGGCTGGAGGAAGAGGCGAGCAGCAAGAGAGAAGTTAGCACACAGACACAGGCTGCAGGAGCACCGGGAGAAGGAAGATACCGAAAGAATTACTGACATTAAGTAGTAACAAATACAGTAAAGCAGGAAGGACACCTCGTATTGAGCAGCTTTAACACGAATATCTGTCTGATAATGCTGTTGACCAGCTGCCCTGGTCTGGACATGTGCCACTCACCTTTTCCTGCTTAACAAGTCACTGTTAACTCACAGTCAAGAGCAGAAAAGCTATGGCCAAGGCCAGGCAGCAACCTGGAGGGAACTTCCCAGCCCTCTCCCCCTCCCCCAAATCAGTGTGGGAAGGCCAAATCACCAAAGCTGGCCCTCATCATGCGATTTTGAAAGCCTAACAAACTGCCGTGGCTGACTACGGGATTGCAAGCCACACTGAAAGCTCAGACAGCTAACAGAACCCCAGGTACCCTCTCCTCATGAGTATCAGAGCAGGAGTTAACTGCTCCCGTTATCAGATACCGCTGTGCATGGCAAATTTTGAGAAAATCATTAATGGTGAGTTGTCTTTTTTAAATTCACTCATCATGGTTACAATGAGCTATGAATTATTACCAAAAGGGAGGATACTCAGCTCTTTAAAAAGTTAAGTTTGAAGTATGTTTGGCAACTGTTTCCATCAGTATCTGCAGTTTCATTATTGAAATTCTCTCTTGAGCATTTTTGTCTTCCCTCCTATTGTGAGAGTAACACAAAAGAAAACCTAACCATATAGGAAAAACAACTACCACAAATATACGAAGTGTTGCCTAATGCATATGAAAGGATGACAAATGTATTTTATGTCCTCTGTTATAATAATTTGATGCTTATACAACAATAAGTATGAAGTAAAATATGGGTTTTTTAAGTCATGGTGCTGCTTTTAGCAATTTTCTCGGAAAGATGTTACCCTTTGCATGTGCAAAATTCAGGCTTGCTACTAACAGTAGGCAGAATTGATGCTTATGCAACCTGTACATACAGATGCGTTGACCTCAGCAGCAAGTGCCTGATTAATAGAATAAACTATACGCTTTTTCAGCCACTTTATTTGACTAATGAGGTTATTAAATTATTTTATTTGACAAATGTGTAATTTTCCCTCCTAAATTACGGTATGTTTTGTTTCTCATTAAATTGCATTAACTTTTGTCTTGGACTAGCTAAACATATTAAAAAAACTCTGAATTTGGATCTGAAGAGTGGAATCAGAAGTATGGAAAGTGCATGTGCTTTGCCAAAAGCACTATTTCATTACTCTTCAGAATTAGCTGGCAGTGTTTCTGCAATATTTACTGAAGTACAAACCAAATGTTTTCATCTGGACAGGATTCAAACCCTGGTATGTTACAACCACAACAAAAATCATCTCAATCCAAGAGCCTTCTCTGTAATTTGGGCTGTGGTTTCTGCAAAATTGGAGGATTCTTCTCCGTGAATTATTTACACCAACTCCCCCTCTAGCTCCTCTCTTTTTTTCCTCTTAACAATTAAACATAACCCAGATGTGCTTTGGAAAAATCTTAAAACAATTTAAGACATCAAAATGATTTAAGCACAAGGCAGATCAAGGTATGCGGGACTTAAACCTGCCCTGATAAACACACTGCATGCCAAGCCCTACAATCAGCCACGTCCAGAGGTTTGGCTTCTCCTCTGACACACGGCCCCATTTTGGGGCTGTATGCAGGTGGAAAAACCTTGCCTCCCAAATGCTCCCAACCTACTGGCATCTCGATGCTTAAAATTTAGGGCCTGCTTCTCATTTATTATATGTCCTATTACGTTTTGGCAGGACAGCACCAAGTCCCTGAAGTGCGAATAAATGTAATTTATGCCCACACTTTATGGTCATTTTACGGAGCAAGGCTAAAAGAGAATGAACTGCATAAACTCTATAGGAAAGAGCAATTGTATCTCACTTGTCTGACTCCACCTGCAAGAACAGTCCCAGAGGGAGCTCCCCGGTGCCTGAACGAGAGGGAGGAAAAGGCCATCCCAAGTACAGAAATAAAACAGAGCTCTAACACACCAGTGCTCAAACTCTCCCTTCCTCTGCTGTTGTATGAATCACAAGATGCTTAGTGTTATGGTTAACTTATCAGCCAGCGTAGTGACATAAACCCCATTTTCTTCTCGGTCCATTCTTCAAAGCAGTAGAGCTAAAACCAAAAAGCCAAAGAAAATCATTCCTTTTCTAGGGAAATGGAGTAAGGGTGAGGAAATGTGTGAATCTGCAGCGAAAAAATAAAAGGTTCACTTTCCAAAGCTAACAAAACACACACCAGAGTAAGAGACTACTGAATATTAAAAAAAAACAAGTAGAGGACTTCTCACATCTACAATTCATACCTGACAATCTCAAAGCAATTTATCTCCACTAACCTGGCTAGATTTGGCAGTGAATCTCAAAACCAACCCTTCCCACGTAACACTTCAACCCCTGACTTTATGTTCCTCTCCGCCATGAACAAGACAAGTCCCAAAACACCGCGCTGTCATTCCCAAAAGGCTACCAGACTGTGTTTCACACCCAAGAGCTCCTGAGCCCCATCCCTAGCACAAAATAAGTCTGTCTGGGAACACTGAGCCTATGGTAGGTTCACAGGTTACAGAAGCAGGCTCACAGGTTTCTGGCTGGGAGAAAGGGCAGGAATTGCCTTTGTCAGAATACTTTACGTTGCCCACTTGGGCACCAAAAACTGCAGGCAGGAGGTTTTGAAGTGCTGCTGCTGCCATCACAGCACTCGGATTTTATGCCAGTAGCTCATCCATAATCAACGTCCAGCTACATCAATACCTATATACAGAGTTAAACATTTATCCTCATTTTACAGAAAAACGAAGCAGCTCGCTGAGGGACTTGGAGCGAGTCTGTGGCAAATACAAAGGCTGAACCGCAAGATTAGTCTCCCATTTCGAGTTAATTCCATCCTGTGGCTTTTTGCAGGGGTAGATATTGGAATCATTAACATCAGAAAGGGGCCCCGAAGTGGGAAGAGCAGGGGAAAACTTTGGTTCAGCTGTAGTACTACGCACAGGCTATTCTATCTTGCACTCAGCAGCTCTTCCCACCTCTTAAATCTTCCAGTAGGCACACAGTGATGTGAAGACGCATCTTCTGCTGCATGCCTGGAGGGATGGCCCTCCAGCAGCACTCCCATCCCCTGGGAAGGAATAATGCCATGACGTTGGTCGCCAGGCTCTCTCTGCTTACTTCATACATGTGCTGTTCACTGTCAACCCACATATTCACTTCTCCCTGCCAACACTGATTAAATCACTCCTGTCCTAAACCACTGCAAGAGTTACTTAGCAGCCCAGAGCAGCATATTCCACAGGTGGACTAAATGGTTGCACACATGAGAAATACCTTGTATTTTACACTTCAGTGTTACTCCTAACTTTAAAAAAGTAAGGAGTAACTAAACTTAGACATTGTGATATTAGAGTTACTAAATGCAAACTTAGTTTTATTAAATGGTTTGTGCAATTAAGACTCAACACCCCGAAGTTTGTCAATCCATCCTCAAATTTTAGTCTCAGATACCAAATGATTGAACAACAAAATTGATAAAAAGTCTTCTTCCAGTATTTTAAACAAATTATTGTACATCTGCATGTTTTAGTATTATTTTGGAATTATAAAAACTAACCCAGACTGCAAAGCAGCTCACATTTTTGGACAATGTCAGCATTTCATTGCTTTGCTTCCAGCCTTATCAAGTTGCTGTGCTATTTAATGTGCTTACTCTGATCTGGTGAGCATGTCTCCATGGTGGCAACGTGCTCCCTTGGAAGACTGGTGCTTCAAGAACGTGATTGATGCAGTCACCGGCTCTCAAAGTCCAGCATACCTATTGAACTACCAGGCAAGCAAAATCTTCTGCCTCGTTAAAAGCCAGGCAAATTAACAGTTGTTTTCTAACATGCTCAAAATTAAGAACTCCCAAGTTTTCCATTTTGGGGGCTCTCCCATTGCAATGGAAAACCTCTTCAGCTATCTACTGGCACAAGCAACCCCTCCTATGAAGACTTGAGAGAGAAGACTGGGATCAAAGGGCCCCGAGCCTACCACCCAAACAAGGTGTTTAAAAAAATAAAAAGCCTTTTTAAGAGCAAACTGTGAGAGGACTGGGGCACTGAGATTTAGAAGTTACTGAAGTTTGGACAAATGTGCTATAGTGAGATTTTTTATTTTCGTTTTGCCCAATTGTAATAAATCATCAGATCGTTAAGTCATTGCAGTACTCAAAGAAAACAAACAGTCGCACGTTTTGCAGAACAGTTGTTAGAAGAGCCTGAAAACTCAATTTGTGAGATCTCAATTAAACCATCTTTATTTAGGAATCCCTGAAATTCACTAGCATGTAACTCCCAGAGGCCCAGCTTAATTAGAAAATTGATCATGGGAAAACTTCTTAAAATGTAGGCTCCTAATCACAGCCTTCCTGTTATCACCTTTTGCCAAAGATCTATTGCTCACAGGGAGTTGTTTCTCCTTCCCCCTTTAGCCCTATATTATTCCACTCGCAATATTTTTAACCTGTAAATAATTACGGAGAGTAAAGGTAACTTAAATGCACTATAACGGAAGCTATTAAGAAGAATTTGATCAGAGGCAGAAAATACAGTAAAAGCGAAAACCATTGTACAACTGCATGGAGATGACACATTCATATCTACGCACACTGCTGAAAGACACTAATTA
>VYZW01058135.1:0-17373 GCA_013401315.1 Balaeniceps rex | reverse complement strand
TCTGTTTCTGTTCTCTCTCAGTTGGTGCTTCTGAAAAGTTATCAATTCTCCAGAAAGTCCAGGGGACACGGATCTTACTCTCCCACTTTCATGTAACTGTATGTAGTGCTTTACTGCTAGTAAAATCGATAAACACAGGTGGGCTGGACTCCCTATCTGCTGGAGGATGACCAGGCTGTACCATCTCACTCTCTAGGCTGTGTGTGAGCTCTGATCTGACATTTGTGTTCTAAGAAAACTCCTGCTAGTGAAATATGCAGGAGAATATCTACTTTGTGTTTCCAAAGAGGTTAAATCATTTAGTAGATAACAATAGAGACTTGCATAGTTTTGGGGACGCTCCAATGCAGGCAGGCAGGTAGGCAGGCAGTTGACTATGGAATTTTACTGGTGCAAATATTGTGACTTTAAAGGTTGGATGGCATTAAGAGCGTCAAAAACTTGGATACAGATGCTTGTAAGCAGCATTTGCATGCTTTTATATAGAGAAAGAGAGAACAGAAACAGAAAGACCATAAAGATTGAAGGAATAGTATTGTTTACGTTTTACAGATGTTGAAGCAGAAAAGATTCCATGCACTTAAGTGCATGTTAGTGATTGGAACCTGATCCAAGACTTCTTAATTCCTTGCCATGGTCATGAACTATCCTCCTTTCCTAACTTAGTTACAGTCCTGCAATAGGACAGGGAGACTATATATAACATTTCCACATGAATCTAAGAATGATGTGGTATCTAGAGGACTGAACAACAGCATGAATATGGTGACTGTATAACAATCCTTTAAGATTATTATGGTGCCTTTCATTATCCTGAGGGAATACTTGTTGGGGATTAGTTCTACCCCTGCTGTTTCAACAGCAACACTGATTTACTCAAGTTCTGACCTTCCAGATTATGCACAATTTTTAAAAATCTTTGGATAGTTGAGATATCTGGGAAGCTGTGGTAGTACGAATACAACATGAGTAATAAGGTTCGCAGTGGGTGGGAGCCAGCCAGAGAACCTGTCATTAGGTGGTCAGCAGAGACATTCATATATTCAAAGACATTTGGAAAGGAGGTCAGAGGAGAGAAAGCTCTGAATATAAGCCAGAATCTCTGAATAACGGATCATTTTGCCAGTAAGCATTTAAATATAACTTGCCATACTCTGGGATTGGCAGTTATGGGGAAAGGTCCCTACAGCAATGACTCAAGCCAAATTAGACAAATACATAGTGAACTGAACTACAAGTGAAAGGCTGTTGCTTTGACAATATTAAATACTGGAACTCCATGTGAGTATGAGAAAGTGTGCACTGCTCTTATGACTGGAAAATCATAAATGAAAGATCAAGTTTGTTTATAAAAATTGGTATTTCATTCCTGTTCTGAAGGAAGTTTATAACACCATGAATATTACCTCCTTCATGTTACATTTTGTGTGCATCTTTAAAACTACCTCTTTACAAATGGTGCAGATAGCCTGGTGGGATTTTCAAAAGCATTTTGATTCCTAACTGCCATGGAAATAATTTGGACTAGGCTTTAGAAATCTGAACAAGTGGTTGTCTTGATGATTAAGTATCCAAATACAAATGTCTCATAAAAGGGATTTAAGACTTTTCTTGCCGTAAGTCAGAAGAACTTAGGTGTTCACTGTAAAATTATCAGAGCTGGGTAATGGAACAGGAGCATTAGTTCTGTTCTCAGAAGTGATTGATATACCTGGACACTTCGCATTTGTTGACACCAGTGACTAAATGAATAGAAGCCAGGTTGCACATCAGAATCCAAGTCCAAAGCTGGATTAATTCTTTTGATCCGTATCTTAATGCCAGTTGAATATATATATACATGTATTCTGATAACCCAGCCCTGAGTCACTTTTGAAAAATATTACATAATTTCTGATTTTACTTTTAGATAATGACAACTTCAGTACCTATACCAGGATGTCAATCATTAAGTCCAAAGGTGTTAGTCAAAATGGCTTGTGAGTCTGCCTAAACTCTCCAGATGCTGGAAATCCAGTTTTCAGCTTCTGGCTAAAAAACCCCTTGAGTGACTGTAGCTCTGCTCTGGGTACACCTAGGGCTGACAGGCAAATAGGTTGGAGCCTAACTCTCATCTAAGTGCCTCCAGGATCTGGAAACAAAGCAGGCCTGATCCAAAGCACATACATTTGTAACATCTAACACACACAAGACTGGGCCACATGCTGACAGGGTATAAAAATGTTCTCAGAGTTTTTGGCCTGGCAACTGAAAGTTTTTAGTCCAAACATCATACTCTCCTCTGCCTGAAAACAGTTGAACATGCTTATCCCGGGACTGCACACAGAGAGCCTGGCTGTGCTCTAGAAGAAGAGCAATTCTTTCTCCTGCTGAAGCTACACAAGATGTACTGGGCTAACGAGAGTGCAAGCCAGAGGAACCTCGACATCATCCCTGGTCTGTCCTCCCACATCTTCATGCTACTATCCAGTAGCTGAAACACTACACAACTGTCACTTCAGGATGCAGATAGCAGATTATTTTTCAGTAGACTGACTGTTAATATCCAGGTTGACAAAAAGTCTTATTTCCCATAGCAGCATATTTGAACAGCTCTGTATGTGACCCAAACAGCAAATTTCCCAGGAAGGGGAAACACATTTCTTCCATTTCACCCCACCTTATTTAAAGCAGACCTACTTCCACATATCACAACTTTGAAATAATCTGACAGAGCTTGTATTTCTGCACTGCACCAACAGCCCTGCTCAATGACGTACATCAGACTAATGCTGAAAGAAACAGAAAATGGTCGTGGCTCAGTGCATTTGAAAAGCCTTCGGCACCTGTGATTTTTCTTTCCTTTGAACACGAGCAGAGTCCATTTTCCATGCTGGTTTATGAGGAAGGTTTGCAGGGATTATTAGTGTTTGGAAACAGGGAAATAGGACTTGGAGAGTGGAAGAACAGTAGAATGAGTTCCTCAGTTTATATCAAATTTTCTACTTCTTCGGAGAAAATTTTGAACTGCTTTGAATTTTATTGAAATCCTGATTATAATGAGGGATACATCCTCATTCTTTTGATCTAATGTGGCCTAAAGCAAATTTAAATATTAAGGATACCTAGGGACAAAGTAGGGATTTCCACTGTTTTTTCTGCTCTTCTCATTGAAACTTATGTTTTATTAGAAATGGAAACTTATTACTATTCTAAACCATGATATAAGCAGTTGTCCCACTTTTATTAACTGGTACAGATTATCTGTTTCCTGTTTTTCTAGCAATCAGATATATGAAAGACCATCAGTAAGGCTCATATTCTACTTTCACTACAGTGAAGTGTTTTTTTGTTATAAGCTCATTTAGGTCATAGCTAAATTCCAGTGGAAATGGGGTGCATTTTTACCACAATCTCAACAGAAAGCACTTCGGTCACTCCTCCAACTTCAAAGTCCTCTTTTTGCCTGACTGCTCACCACTGGAACAAGTGCTCCTGCAGGAAGCACCAAACAGACTGTGGCCTTCAAGAGAGGTGTTGAAGGCACAACAGGCCCATAACATCCATGTGACTGAAATCTTAACTTCTACCGTTCCTCTGAAAGGCATCTCACCTGGCATGAATAAATGAGTTGATTAAATGAAAGAGAAAAAAAAACAGGAAAAAGTCTTAAAATCCCATTTAACACATTGTTTTGTTACTGAGGACAGTAGAGAGACACTGAATATTTCTCACATTAGAAATAAAAATAGGAGCTATGATCAGGTAGGGACTTTGTGTCTCTTTGAAGATAAGGATTAAGACTAAAAGTGATTCTCTTTCTCCTCATAACTGTTGCGTGATGAGTATCCAGATAATGTAGTTTAGTCCCACACTACAGTTTCAAATATTAATGTTTTTTCTCAAAGTCACGGGAACTAGTCCAGAAATGAAAGCCTACTGTCTGTTCTGTCTGTGTCAGGCCCACAAATGTCCTTTAAAATTGGCACGATTGTAATTATTTCCCTATGTTTCCCAAGCTACCAATTTTCCAGGGTGTGCTGTCAAAATTCCAAACACCTACCCGACTTCTTAATATATAAAAGCTTTATGTAGTTTCCTATTTTGGAACAGCATCTAATATATTGCTAAACATTCAATCAAGCTTCACTTTGTCTTGAATTTGTATTCAGCTGTCACTCAACATATTTTGAAACTTACTACAATATGAGCAAGTAGCACTGATCAGGATCAGACATTATTTCTGTCTTATCTGGGTGATACTTCGTCATTAACTTTCGTGATGATGCACTGACTTTAGTTAACGCAGTACTGATGTTCATTCGCTTGCAATCATGCCCTGTATTGGTTTGATTAGACCTACTGTATGGCTGGTTGATGACAAAACCCCATTGATTACATGTGGTCTGCTTCTCATTCCCAGTCAAGCTTTCTGTCTCGAGACATGAATAGTCTCATTAATTAGGTGAACTAAACACGTTGACAAGCATTGAAGCTAGTCCGGTTCTGGCATAACAGTCCCAGTATTATGGATGCATTCTCTGTAGTCGATGAAAATTTAGTTATTCATTTAAATGAAAGCAGAATCAAAACCTATTGGTGTTCCTTTTATTTGATTATGCTCCCAAAATATATCCAGTACAATTTCCTCCTACTTTTAGAGGATGTTATGCTTCACAAGGAAAGACACCAATTATTTATTCCGGATGTTAAAATCCCTTCTGCCCTGATCTAAATAACAAGAACAAAACATGACTAGCTAAAACCTAAAGCTTTAAAAAAAGTTCTGGATGTAAGTCAAAATAGAAAGAATTTACATAGAGTGTTCTATAAAGGATGCAGTTGTTTAATAACATATCAACTGTGCTAAATACTTGGAAAAACTGAAGTCAAATCTTCAGGACATTTCATTACTGTGTTGACACCACTCAGCACTTGTCTTCTCTTGCACTTCTTCTCAGTAACCAATCTCTTTTTTTTTCCCCCCATGTCCTGTCATGTTCTGGTGATGCATTTTCAAATCTTTTCACCAAATTAGGGCTATAGAGCATTTTTGGATGCTACCCTTAGTCCCAAGTTTAAAATCAATGGAAGAGGCCTCCCAGTCATCTTGTGACTGGAAATGGGCATTTCCCCCCAACAGCACTCTAATCTATTAATCTGCTTTAATGCAACACAAGCCAGTAGTATGTTAGACATGGCAGAACCTGTACCAGCACTGGATGTTCCTCTCAGGGAGCAGCAAGAGCAGGTCCGCTCCCTGAAAGAGGACAAGCCGGGACCTGTGGGTAAACACAGCCCAGCGGCCTCCCCCTGGCCAACAACAGGCTCTGCTGACAGTCCAGGGATGACCAGACAAGGCAAAATGTTGAATCGGGTTCAGTGCCCATCCAGAAAGTCCAGTCAAAAACAGCAGAAGATGGGACTAGAGACAAAGCTACCCATAACAACAGGTTTCAAGGTCCACCCAGGAGATGAGGCTGGAGACAGGAGCTGCCCAGGCCTAAGCTGAAATGCTGCCCCATATCCATGGCCAGCGGGTGCAGGGGTGAGGCTGGTTGGTGCAATTAGGGCCTTTTTGTCCCCTCAGGACCCTGGCAGCTCCACAGAGGAAAATGTATACAGAAATGACTTGGGGAAAAAAACCCAAGTGCTATCTGGGAAGGCAGTTTCAGAGAATTAAGATTCTCTGAATAAAGAGCAAGAATGAATTGTTAGCAATTCCACTTCATTAGTATAAGCAAAGTGTGAGCATGAGCTATCCTGTTTCTGCATGACATAATGAGCCATAAAAAAAAAAGCAATCAAATATATAGTAAAAGTAAGTTTATGAATAACATTAAAAGGAAGTGCCTTAACTTTCAAAGATTAGCTGACACATACTTTGATGTGAGGCAAAGATACATTATCTTTTTTGAATCGTGGACTCACTCATATGACCTCTGACATGTAAGTGTAGCAAGTCCCTTTGCAGACATTTTGACTTTCAAATCGTGGTGATAGCAATACTTTCTCATGAAAGATGAGAAATTACGACACCCAAGTGCTACCATGGTGCAACTGATATCTTTCTCAGAAGTTGTTTCAAAGCACTATTTATTCCCATTGGGTAAACTGATCAAGAAAATAATTCTTTGGACTTTACTTTTCTGATGGCGGCATGGCAAGTCCACAGAAATGAGGAGCACTGAAAAAAGAAACCGCACTTATGATGGTAGAAAAGCAGGCCATATTTGAAATCATCTGGTCACTTCTGCTTCCCAATACTTCTCTGAAATTCCATGCTGCCTTCCTTCACAAAATTATAGAGAGAGGAATGCTTAGGACAGAAGAAAAAATAGGTAATCTATCCTTTGAAGTGTAGTTATCCAGAAATAACTTTCATTCTCACTCTCCTCCCTGCTAGTGGAAGATGGAAAACAAAAGGGATTTTATTACACCACCATTGTAGCTGCTTTTGGTCCTGCCCCCACTGCTCCTCTCGGTCTTGATCACAACCACCATGTAGGAATCAGAACTTTCTTCATATAGAGACAACTGCTCAGCAAGGTCTAATATTCCATCAGCTTTGAGTCCTAGGAAAGAAACATTCAGTGCAACTCCTCAAACCCCTGGCATCCCCAACAGTAGCTAGGAGCTAGTTCCCAATCCCTCTAAAGGATCAGTCATTTATAGGTGTTTTTTTAGCACAGGGAGTGCGACACTCCATGTCATGCTCGTCAGATTATCCCTGTGCACAGCAGTATACAGATGATGATCACACTTCAGTCTTCAGACAAGGGAATGCCAGAAACAGTGGATGGTTTGGACCTTTGTGGGGCAGTAATGGCACCATGAGGCCAGAAAGGGATTTTCATCCCTGTGTCTCTTCCAGCCTTCACAAAATACAGCTGCCCAAAGCCAGGGACTACTGCTCACACAGGCTTCAGTTTTCCACTGGTTATAAAGATACACTTTAATTGTCAGCAATGAACCTAGATTGGGCCTGGGTTCTCAGAAGAGATTCTTACTATGAACATTTATTCCTAGAAGTTTAATTTCTGTTCTCCCGCAGCAGAATTCCTAGGGCAGCCATACTGAAAGGGTTAAAGACCCCCAACCCCCTACCCCCCAACTTATTTCTTGCTTACAAATAAAGAGATTTGCAGTGGCCATGATGAATGGTTTTATTGCTGTCTGACATTTTGTAATACATTGTTACCATTCCAGTCTTTAATATGTTGACTAAAAAAATAAAACATAGATCTAAAAGTACACAGTATTAGTTTAACCCATAATCAGTATAGCAACTGATTCAAAGTATGCTACACAGGCACTTTACATAAAAGGTAAAAGTAATTGAAATCCATGTTTCAAGGATATTTAACATTAAATTCCAAAGGTTACTTCTAACAAACTCAACTACCCACAGAGCTGCTAGTTTGACTGGTTTCAAACAAAAGCTCACTGAGAGATTCTGTGTATGGCTGTACTTACACATAGTATTTCAAAGCAGTAATGCTCTCTTGTGCTTAATGAGACGTTACAAACAATATATTCTTCATTTGAAAAATGTGTGCAATACTCAATGCAGAAATTAAGTTCATTTTTAAAGTGTAACGTAAGTATAACCAAATACATACACTATATACAGGGTGTTAAAAAGTTAATAAGGCTGCTTAGTCTTTCAAATCTGGTGCATGGTACAGATAGGACACGCACACCCACAAAAGATGTTGTGGATATTCCCATGAAAGTCGAAACTAAGTACTTACAGAAATGTCCCAGCTACTTTGAACACTCTATTTGACTTTCAAACTGAAGCAGAAGTTACTTCTAAAGTAGTTCCACTCTAGCCATATAGGATTTGTCGCATCCAGATGTTATTTCTGGAGAAGAACGTAAGAAATGACTACTTGATTGGCCTCTGGACAATCTGAAATTTCTTGCCGGTGTTAACATCTGCATGACTGTGCATGCTGTATATTCATTTATACATACATAACAAGAAAACATAAACCCACGTCTTCTAGCAGGAAAAGGGAAACATTCCTAATAATACATTTTCTTTAGGAAAACTTGATTGATATATACAGTATATAAAAAAACTACACAATTTTCAGCATACAAAAATACAAGTTCAGTATCTTTTTATACTTCAAAACCTAACGACGAAAAATCCAGGTATCCTGAGACAGATGTGTACTGTGCATCTAGTTTACCAATGCCAGTGTACTGTTGGTGTACAATTAGAAAAGCACTACCTGCATTTATCAACAAGTACAGAGATAAAATACATAAGGCAATGCACTAGCTTGAGAAACTCTCCTCTTTTCATAATGTTAAACAAAAATGGTGCAAAATATGCGTAAAATGCTGGCAGACATATCCATAAAGTAGCTGTAAAGTGAAGAGTACGGAACAATATGTATATATACTACAGTTACTGATTTCACGATTTAAATGAAAATAAATGAAAGATACTTTCCTTTTTGAGCATCATGCTTAACCATGATGTGTATACTCACATTCAGGCAATTGTCTTAAATATATATATATACACACACACTACCTCTGACAATGAATTAATAAAACAAAAAATCATTGTTGTTTGCTTGTGAATTTCTCTGGGTAAAAACAGATCAATAAAACTGGTTCATTTTTTTTCCATTAGGGGATTCTAACAAATGAAATGAAGTATGATTACTATAAATCCTCGTCAACTTAAGTTTAGTTGTTTTGGCTCTAAAACAGTAGAAGAGCAGTTCTGACCATTATTGACTGCATTAAAACAAACAAATAAAAACCAACCTGAAAACCTGATTTATTTGCTAAAACTCAGTGAAGACTATCTAAAAAGCCACTAAAGATCGCAGCTCTCTCCATGGACATAAAATAGGTTGGTTGGTTCAGCTGATAGCAGGAATATTTACTTTAAAATGGATCCCTAAACACAGAAGTGTTTGATATTGAGAAAGTGGAATATATACATTTTGTATACATTTACATTTACAATCTACAAGTAAAATAAGTGTTACGAAATACTTAATTTGGGGAACTAGACTGAATCAATGCTCATTTCATAGATTAAAGACTGTTTAGCATCCTATTATTCATAGATGATGGTTACAAAGATAGGCCAAACATCATCAGCTCTACCTTAAAATCAAAATCTGTTTTCTCCAAGCATGAACCCTATGGCAACTCAGCTGTTCCTTGGCCCTTAACCTTCCCTTCCCAGCTGTTAAATCTCCTATACATCCCCCATAGGCTTCCACTGAATCATGGTAGTCAGTATTTGGTAATGTATGTCTCTAGATCCTTGAATTTATTCCCAGAAGAATTACACTTGTCTTGGATGAAAAAGTAAAAATTACATACAGAATGCTTTCCCTAAACCAGTACAACATATTGTCGTAAAAATAGGCTGCATAATCTGTTGCTGTAGAAGCAAAGCTTTAACAAGCTATGGGTGTTACAGTTCTTGTAAATCATCACTCTTGGTCATCTCTTCTTGTCATCTAAGTCTAAAAATTTATGAGAGGATAAACATACTGTGATGAGAATGGATTTTTTTTACTCTGCAAGTGCACCTTGCATAAGGAATAAATACATCCTCTACATATACCAAAGAAGAGAAACAGCTTTAATAATGAGCATGTGTAAATTTATAATTTAAGAATGGGCTTCTTAAAGGTCCATCTAATGTTATTAGAAGCCAGATGTGTTAGAATGCACAGTGTGCTCTGAAAACAGAGGGACAAGAAAAGCAGTTTGAAAAGCTGCACAATGTTTCAAGCGAACACTGGCTTTTGAAGGAAATTTTGAGAAGTTAGGCACCCACCTTCCATAGACAGTCAATGTAGTATATATACTGCCTAATTTCCTCTGGAAATTCTATCTTTACATGCTACCTGTAATCCCAGAAAAACAGGGCTTAAGTTTCTCAGCCCCTTTGATACCAGGCTAAATAGAAACTTTATTTTGCAGTATGGGTCACCAGTGAAGCTCACAGTGCTGAATAAGTTTTTGAAAACTGCCTCTAGAGGGGGAAAAAAAGAATAAAGAACCAAAAATACAAAACCAAGAGGTCAAGATTTCTGATGCACACTCATGAAACGATAGCTGAAGAATTTGGTCCAGTGACTGGCTCATAACTATCTGTCCCTCAGTGTTTACAAATGTCTATTACCCCATGCTTTCAACAACAAAATGAATTAGACAATGACCATATTATATGGGAGACTATATTTTGGCATAATTGCACTCCTGCCATTTTCGACGCAATAAAAAAGTGATGACTAGTTCCAATAATGTGTGTGCATGCAACAGATTTTGTCCTCAAGGCTATTTTATATTATACAGGATTAGCAGCTCCATGCAGCTGACAGCTGACTTGCCTCATAGTAAAAAAACAAAAATCATGTGGGCAAATCTCACAGGAAGATGCGAGCTTGCAGCCAGGGCCGACACTGGCACCATCCTTGGCATGAGGAGGTTACAACTCCTCTGTACTCCTGGTGTCTGAACAAGCAGAAACTGAAACATTTTTGGTGCTTTTGCCTGGAGTGGGAATTACCCTGGCCAATACTGCCTCTCTGAATAAAACAGATCCAAAAGTATGAGATCCTGACTAGAATAGCAACTATAGAAATCGTGACTCTTTCTTATGTACAAGCATTAGGTCATCCTAGACAAACACAGTAAGTTTCTGAAGAGTAAAACTTTGTTTTCTGGTTTTGGGGTTTTTTTTTAAATCAAAAAGATTATAGTCCCACGGCTTCCAGTAACTATGAAAGAGTGTAAACTTCAAAGCACAAAGGAGAAATTGTTACTGAAGTGTTCATCATTGCATGTCTTTGTCACAGGTTAAGGGAAACATTCTATATTTAAGGTTGGACCAGTAATTGATATGACTACATAAATATATACATACTGAAACTCACATATATGCGCAGACATATATATCTGTGGATATATAAAAATATTTATTTTCTTAGCAAAGTTAAAGTCTGTGTAAAAACATTAAGAATACTGAAAAAGGTAGGAGCTCTAATTCCTCCTTTGGAGAAAAGTAACAAGTCCCCTAGATATCCTATATAAAAAACACTCTCTGCAAGAGTACAGCTAATTTTGAATTCTCACTTATTTCATTGTGGATTAATATATTTGTTGAAGATTTCATAAATAATTAGGTAATATGCAACAATTACGTTGTGAGGTTTGATTGCTACAGCATATCTATAGGCCGCTGTTGTACAAAAAATAAATTTTATTCAGACAGTTTATGTCCTGCTCTAATAGAGTACGTAGCTACTGCTACAAGTAGAACTATTTCAGAATATAGTTTTTGTTTTAATGTGTTCACATATGAAACCTCATTTGGGGGCATTTTCTCTGAAAATTCTTTGGCCAAAAGAACAGCCAAACGTGGATACATTTTCCCTGGGTCCTCAAAATATTCAGTACAATTTCAAAGTAAATCTATAACAATTACCACTCCAAAGAACTGAAACGCTATACAAAACAATTCTGACAAAATACGGGAAATAGTAGCATAAAACATTGAACCCCCAAACCATGCTTCAATTTAAACCACAGACATTTCCAGTTAAACATAACAATACTGCCTCATCCTCGCCTTATGTAGGTTTGCTAGTATAGTACTACACAAGAATATACACAGCTCTGGAAAACTCTGAAATGCAGAGGCACAATAATGTAAAACAACCATTAGACAGAGTCTGAAACTCAGTCTAATTATGGATGAAGATCAGACTTACCCTTCTTCTCCTTCATTATAACGGCAACTGAAAAAGGGGAAAACTCCACCTCATATGCCATTATAGGTATTCCTTCTAAAGGAGTATGACAACGGACTGCTTAAGACATGGCTGAGTTTACTGATTACAAGCACACGTTCATAGCAGCAGTCTGCCTGCAGCCATTAAACACAATTCTGAGATGAGTTTTCCATCTTTAAGCCTCACTTACATTATATCCTTGAAACAGTAATGTCATCGTTCTGAGAAATTATGACGGCGACAGGAAAAAAGGGATTATCAGTGCAAAGGGTGCCATATGAAGTGCATGCTCATTATCAAGCCTAGTTTATCCAGGCTTTTATTCCTTCACAAGAACGCATTCTGTATGGTGTATAAGTGAAGTCATTCTCTCTGAACAAAACATTTGTTTTCAAGCTGCTAGCTATGCCTATCATGTGGCTGAACAAGACACATCAAATGAACCTGATTCCAGTGTAAAATTCCCAAGGAAGATTCCCGTTCTGCTAGTGTAAGGCCGGAGTGCACAGGTTCCAGAAATGCTTTCTGGAAGTCATTTTTCGATGCCAATAGAGAATATTTAGGGTATGTCTTTCTTTATCCTGAGTAAAGGGTTTTTTTATTTATCAAAGCCCCAGGCACATACTGCTATAGTGCAGTTAGATTTTGTCGTATAGTCCCAGTATCCTAAAGGCCATTATTGGATTATTTTCTGGAGCGGCTCTCCTCATTCTTCTCCAACAGGTGGTGGTGGCTGGCATAGCTTGTATAATCTGACAATGATAAAAAACAAAGCACTTGTTATTCTGAGAGCTTGGTCATTATTAAAATGGGTAAATTTAAGGAACACAAACTAAGTCTTCCTGCACTGCAAAACAAGAGGTACTGAATTCAGTTTAATAACATTGATATAAAAACAGTAAAATCTTATTCATGAGCATGAATGTTTACATTGAAAGTGGTATCATTAAAACACATATCTATCAGCAATCTTATAAAGACATTCCAGTTTAGTCAAGTTTTCGTATTTCTGCACTGAAGACCCTGCTCTGGAGAAACCTAAGTCTCCACTAATCCAACTAGCAGTTGTTGCTCTGAACTTCTAAATTGGAAAAGCTGCTTGGTGAATGCAATTGGCTCCATTTTTGTTTCGTTTTGGCACAGTCAGACCTCACTCGAACACAGTTCCCTATAAAACTGATGCTGTTTGAAGAACCTAAGACAGATGTCAGACATGCGACGCCAGCGTGAAGATCTTAAACTCTCTCTCCGCCCCATTTCTACATGTATGAAGTCAAGACCAGTAAGATCTGGTTCAAATGACCACCTCAGTACAGACTGAAATAGCCACTCCTTCATTTATAAAGGCTTTTGAATTTCTATTAAACCCTTTTGCATGGACTTGGTTATTAGCAAGTGTTTGAAACTTTACCCTAATGTTAGGGATACTGAAAATAAATGGCAATCATTCTGACCTCGGGCTCTTTGTTCCGTCCAGCATACAGTACCTCCCCTGCAACCACAGCAATTGGAACCAGCAATAGACATGATATCATTTGGAGATTACATATTTTCCTCATGGAAAGTGTATCATTGAAGGAATAGCAAAGAGAAGACACCGAGTATGGCGTGGCAAGGAGAAAAAGCATCAGAAGCCAAAAATGAAGAGACAATGACAAAGCATGTGCATTAATACTTAATATGAAGAATCTCTGATATTGAAATAACAAAGCGATAGAAATAGCAGGTTTGGTAGGTCTGGCTACAGGCAGGGTAGTGAGTCGTCCAGTGGCTTGGGGGCTAGGGATATTTAAGATGCTCAGGGTACCTGAGTTTTCCAAGTATATTTTGCAAATTTGCCTGCTAAACATCACATTAATTTATATGACTCCATTTTAACTAATCATAAATTTCAAAATCATACTATAAATCAACACAGAAAACAAACAACTGTACATGTGGCTGGGCTCCCCAAACAATTCAAGATCAATGGGCTGGTGCCTTCTTGGCATGATACTCTGCTACTGAAATTATGTGAGGCACGGTCTGTATGGCTGTTCCCGTGAGCACTGAAAGCCTCTTCAACATCTAGGCACATCCTGTCAGAAAAAGCATCCTGTGGCTATGCAAAAGCAGGGCAGCATAGCTGCTCTTCTCTTATTTCAGTTCCCTTAGGAGTTAAAACCCATGGGACGCTGACAACACACAGTGGCTGTGGGCTAAATAACTTTTCTGTGAATCTCACTGGAAGTGATTATCAAGCAGTATTGTTTCTGGATGGTAAGAACAAGGAGCATCAGTGCTGTAAGCCAAACAGCAATTGCAAACCTGCTTTCAAACCTCCAGCATAATGTGTTCTGAAGATCACTGGGCTCTTCCACATGTCATCTGGCAGATTCAGAAACATGATCATTTAAGGTCATAACATGCAGACACCAATGTATTTGTTAGGAGCCATACATAAGCCAATACATGTATATCCCATATTTGTACACCAGTGAGAGAATAAGATGGCCTGACCTTTATACAGACAAGTATGCAGAGAAAAATAAACATGGGTTATTTGAGTTATTTGATTCTGCTGGTGTAATAAAGCAGTAATATTCAAAGCTGGCAAAAGACAGATAAAATTACTGTCAGAATCTCATCTGAGTAATTGCAATAGGGTTAGTTCTTGATGGATGTTTTAGCAAAATCTAATTTCTATGGAACAATGTGCAGAAAAGCTCAGCCCCAAGTACCAAGGTCTGTGTATTCTTCAAGTTAAAATGGTAATCATTAAGATTACTTGTCTTCAGAGCAAGTGATGTAGGGGAATTCTGAAGCAAACTAACAACAAAGCTGCATAAATCCCTAAGGAGCTATAGTTGCTGAAGACAGTATAAAGCAGAAACAGCCTGTTCTGTTTCAACATATATGGAACAACCATTTGAGATGGTACAAACAGATCAGCTGAGAAAAGACAGAAAACAGTGGCAACTGCAGAGAACTGAGAACACCGTGAAGTGACCTTAAATGGAGGCAAATGCAATGGTAAAATTCTTTTCAAGGCAAAGAATTGAGAACCCACAGTATCATTTACTTATACATCAAAAGTATCACTCCTGCTGATGTCTATTCTGACTTATGTGACTTATCTCTCTAATGGTACACCAAATGCCCCAAACACTGAGGTCAATGAGATATTCCTGGGATATTGCTGGTGCTGCTGACTGGCAAGTGTGCTGGATGCACCTGTCCATTCTATGTTCTAGGAGCCACCTCATAATTTTCCTTCAGCTTTTCATTGCTATGTTGTGGGAGTGTCAACTGGAAAGAGGTGATCTTTTCTCAACTGACGCAAAGCCAAAAAATGGCTCATGGCTGTTTTTCTTTCTAAGAACATAGATTTTTCCTTTATCACAAAAGCTCTGAATCTAGATACATGCTTTGTCGTTTAGAGGTGGGAAAAGTTTCTTTTGCAAAAACTCTTTGGCTATCTCCAGAATTATGTCATGAAGGAAGAGTCCATTTAGGCCAAAACCATACTGTTCAAAATATAAACAGGCTTCACGCAGCTTTTACTGCAATAAAATGTTATTTTACTGCCTTAGGTTCCTACAATGCAAGGCAGGCAGGCAGTTTTGGTCCTGGATTGCCTCTAAGCTAATAATTACTGTGAGAAGGGGTGCCCTCATCTGCTGGTAAGGGCAATGACTTTATTGCTGATGGGTTTACTCTAGAATCAGTGCTTCTCTTGGATCTTATTTAATTTCCTTTATGGGGCACGCAAGATGCAGATATGCTCCAACAAATGCTGCCACTCAGCAACTGAACAGCAGATGCTACTCAGATTTACTCATACCTTGTACACTTAAGGTACACTCCTTTTCTAGAATCAGATCCAGCACAGGCAAGGAACAATGTGCAGTGATTTGTTACAAACAAATTATGAGCAGTAGCCTGATTCCCTACTGGGAGAAACTGGGACACCTGAGAAAAAGGGATCAAACTGCATAAGAAAAAGTTCCTGAGTATTACTGGTCAGAACCCAGAAGACAGTCTTTCTGTGAGGCTATGGATACTGTAAGTGTTCATTCACATGGTTACCTCTACCAGGTATTACTAATTCATTGTTTCCTCACTGAAATTTAAACACCGCAGTGGGTCTGTTAGGTATTCCACATATCTGTTCAGCTCATTCAATGTGTTATCATTAGTCAACAAAAAAACATTATGTTTTAAATTGGTTAAAAAAAGTTTAAATTAGAGCTGGATTAATAAAATCACTTTAAGATAAAATTAAGAACATTGTTGTTTGGTTATTTTCGTTTATAAGTATTGTGCTTGTTAAGAAACATTTCAGGTACCTGCAATCCATCACAGCATTAAAAAGCTGGATAAATATAGAACAGTCGCATTTTTCATTCTAATGGATGTTTCAGAAAGAGACAAAGAAAGACTACATCATCTCTAAAAGCAACTGGAACATGATTTTGCTGAGATATTGCAGTACAGTATTTCATTAAAATGGGGTTATGGACTTAGTTATGAATATTTCCCTAAAACCACTAAACATCACAAGTGATGAAGAACTTAGTCCAGTGTTTTCACAATTAACATGAACTAGGTTTCATTTTTCAAAAATGGGTACGTTTTGAAGTGCTACATAGCCTGAACTTCTGCAACTAATTACTTTGATTAAAATTGTATAGCTAAGAACATAATTGATTCTATGTACATTAAAAGCCAAATCTTACCAGTTAGTGCACAATACAGTCAATGTTTATTGTTAGCTTTTGAGCAGAATTCTCAAATTCTAGGACAGAATTTGGCACAAACGAGACAAAATCATGGTCTAGGACACAAACAATCAGTTACCTTGGGACAGACTGCGGCGTTCGATCCCTCACTCCTAAATTCTTGGCTGTGTTTTGTACTCTCGCGCCCTGTGAAAGAAAACCAACAATTTTGCTTCATTTATTTCAACACAAGTTTGAAAGTTTTCTGAGCTGTCTAGACAAACATAACTTTTGATTATAATTAATTAATACATACGCTCCACGTCCCAAAACAACTCTCCTCTTCTAAGGTGGGGAACAAGTTAAAGCAGTACATTAATTCTCAGAGAAATATGCAGTAAAGAGACAAAATCTTTCCACTTGTCATTAAATAAATGCATACATATATATCTTACTAATATAAGACTTCATAAAAATTAACATTTAAGGTTTAAAACAATCCAAACACATCTTGTTTCAATTTGTTTGATTTTTGTCACCATTCTTTGTAGAAGGCATGGATAACAAAGTTCTTTCCTGAAATATCACTTATTTCCTATGAACTTCTGAACAAACAAATACTACAGATTATTTCCTATGAATAGCTTTCTAGTTACATCTAGAAAAATGGCATAAATTGAGGCACTA
Source organism: Balaeniceps rex (assembly GCA_013401315.1). Classification (NCBI taxonomy): domain Eukaryota; kingdom Metazoa; phylum Chordata; class Aves; order Pelecaniformes; family Balaenicipitidae; genus Balaeniceps; species Balaeniceps rex. The sequence continues at coordinate 224 of VYZW01058135.1, read as the reverse complement.
AATTAGGATTAGAAAAAATGCAGGTCCCGATCTTCCTTTATAATCACAGAATCGCCAAAAAAAATCAGGTTGGAAAGGACCTCCTGAGATTGTTTAGTCCAACACCCCTGTTTAAAGCAGGGTCAACTAGAAAAGCTGGTCTCTCTGTACCTGAGTTGATCCTTTGAAAAACAATAATGAAAGTTATCGTGGTTTAGCCCCACTCGGCAACTAAGCACCACGCA
>VYZW01058130.1:3545-34920 GCA_013401315.1 Balaeniceps rex | reverse complement strand
TTGGACTTGATGATCTTAAAAGTCTTTTCCAACCAAATGTTTCTACGACTCTATGATTCTATTTGCCTGCTCTGTTGGTGCACTTGGGGTCGCTCATGCTCCCCAGGCTGCTTTTGGTCGGTGGGGGGGTGGTCACAGGTGCTCTGGCAACCCCCAGGCCTCGTCAGTCTCTTGCGAGAGTTGACGGCTCCTGCCTGGTCTCTCTGCTCCCCTGGCGCTTCCCTGCCTCAGGAACCCCCCCTGTGCGCCAAGACCTGCTGCTCCACTGCAGATCGGGCCAGCTCCGGAGCAGCTCCCCTCAGTGACTGACTTTCTTCATTTGGTTGTTTTTTTAATTTTTCTAAAATTTGAGTCATCCAGAGACCAACAAAGACATAAAGATTTAACTGAATCACTGCTTATTATACCTAGCAAGAAGCACAAACGCAGATACACTGGTACACATATGCAGTACCTAGTTGTCAGTTGTGCTTATTTACCCTTGTGTTTTTTCCCAGGCTGTTCCAGTTGTGAGTCTGATTTGGTTCAGTTAAATAAAAGAAGATATTCTCACTGAATTCAGGTCTTTGGTTTGACCAAGTCTTCACAGAGTAATTTATTGGACCAAAATAATGTGAACATCAGTCCCGTTCAGTTTCATTGTCTGGACTCTGGAATGAGAATGCACAAAATGCACAACTCTATGGATGACTCTCAAAGACATTAAAAAGCTTAGGAAAGGTAAAGATGGCAGTGTACAAAGAGAGGACATCTCCTCGGACAGGGATACAAAAAATTAAACATCACACTTGAAATAGCAACACGAACACTTGAACCTGCATACAATCACCAAAGCAGTGTTTGCTTTTTAAAACTTCTCTTCAAAACTCCATCAGTGAAAAGCAGCTGCTAACTTTCAGTGACCTTTAGCGACAGCACTCCCATCTTTAGGGAATTGAGATGGATTTTCCACAGCTACTAGTGTGAAGACCTTTTGCCTGGGAGCATACAATGATACCAAGGTCAGAGGATTTGAAGTCAGCAACTTTTACAGGGTTAGACTTCAGCTGTGTGGTGTTTACAGCTACCAATTAATGTCTGCCATTTTACGCCCTGGAGTCACCTGCAGTTTCAAAACAGATTAAGCAAAGTGGTCCCCTCAATCTCATGGGGGCAATTCTCTAAAGTGAAGTATCAGACTCAAGAGAGTCTGGCAGAAGGCAATACATAAATCATATCTAATAATGAATTACCAGTGCATTTAGTGCTGGATCTGAAGTCTTTGCATGGTACAGCCAAAGTATGTGCTGTTCTCTTTTTTCCTAATACTGATGCTTTTTTGGGAAAGTGGGCTTATGCAAAGGAGGTAAAGAAGTTGAACTGGCTGATGGATGGGCTTTTGGAGGGGGGCTAAATGTATTTCCTTTTTTAAGAATAATTTAAGGTCCCGTTTCTCCTTTTTTTCTCGGGGTCCCACACTGTCTGAAGCAATTCTTGTTCTTAGGTAGACAGTTTAAACATACCATGTACCTCCTCTCCACCACCATTTCTCCCACATATCTTTGAAATTCTGAGCCTTTTCTACTATGAAACTAGAGTATCATTCAGCCAGAAAGAAGAAGATAACAGAAGAAAAATCTTATATTGCACTGTACAAACCAATGCAGAGGAAGTGATGCTCATACACAATAAAATGAAACACCCAAGAACACACAGAAGCAGTTTACTCCAGTAACACCCCTGTCTTGAAGCATAATCCTTTGGGTTTTGTATAAAGCAGAGAACATGATTACTGTAATACACTTTGGGAATTTAGCCCCATCTTTCCTTCACCTGCTTTCCATCCTGTGCTGCGTACCAGACTATCTGAAGGGGAACATTGCCTCACACCTGATAGCAGACATTGAGACCTTTCTATATACTTTTAGGTGCTGAAGTCAAGATAGGACTAAATACCTTCAGGGTCTCTCTATTTTCAGTGGAAAGAAATTCTATTGAAAGAGAACTGGAAAGTAATTTATTGTATTCATGCTACCATACGATGTAAAATACTGTAGGTGCAGCAATTAAGTGACTGAATAGAAATGAATAAATTAATTTACATATGAAACATGGCTTCTGTAATTTTGTGAAGAGGCTCTAACTTAATGCCTTTAATAGTCTCCTGAAGACGTTGCACTGGGTAAGATGTTTATCCAAAGTGATCGACTGCCCAGTAGAAACTTTTGAATTCAAAAGTGTTAAAGTGGCACACAAATCCATGTAGATATATTTTTAAAAATGAGTCTGCCAGCTGGAAAAAAGATGTAAATGCAGAGGCTGAGAGCTGCTAATTATTTGAACCACTTAAATAGTGAGAAGTGCTGGGCTGTGTATTTAATGGTTTTGCATTGCGCTAATCTCTGCTGGCAGCAGAGTCAATGAAAGCTCTACAGGGAGTCTGAACACAAAGCGATTTTCCTAGTCAGACAAATCTTCCCCATCCCCACTATCCTTATTATCTTCCTGACAATGCATCTAACAATTGGAATAAATGTGTAATCGAGATGTATACTGCAGAGTGAATTTGCTCTGAAAACATTATGTAGGAAACAGCCACAAGTGAAGGCTCAAGTTTTGTATGAGTTGCATGCAGTTCTCATTGCTCTAGGGTAAGGGAGTCTCATCTAGAAAACAGGAATGTGCATCAGTCAGGAAACCATTTGACTTCCAAACCCATTTCTGATTCCAATTCAGTAGCTATAAGTGCTTTCCTGAAGAAAAAAAGAAATCCAATTGCTAACAGCTGTGGGATTATCTCAGGTGCTTATTGTCTGTGTTCATCCTGATTGAAAACAAGAACAAAACCTGATCACAGGTATCACTTTGGTAAGAAGTGGAAATGAAATGGCAGAAACAAGAGGTAAGATAGACTGGGTGAAAAATCGCAATTTCCTCATAATCTTTCCATGTAGGCCGCCAAATCTTGCCCCAAAGGCACTTGCTAAGATGATGACTATAAGAATATAAACCAAAAAAGGCCTTCCTGAATCATTCAGCCCAGTCTCTTGATATTACCTTCAGCCATAAGTTTCTTCTTGTCACCTTTAACAAACTCTACTTTAAACAGAGTTGGGTTTCTCTCCCCAGTTGGAGGAGCTTTGGAAAGCTCTACCAAAGCTTCAGTCTTTAGATGATTAGAAAATTTCTTGTAAATTCTGGCCTATTTTTATGTATAACTGCTTTAAACCAATTTGTCTTCCTGCCAGAAAAGTCTTAGAGTTAAAATACCTCTTATGCACCTTGGAGAAATATCACCCCATGTTTTTACAACAGGCCAGCATCAGTCCCATTTGTTTGCAACTTACCTTTAAACCATTATTCTGACTTATTAAAGTTTATTACAAACAATGGTTGCCTTTTCTATACACTGCACATACCAGTGAAGCAATTGGAGAAGGATTTGTTATATCCTCCTTCAAAGTCCCCACCCTTAACAAAGGAGTCTTTTCTGGGTATCTTCTGGAGGCAGAGGTCCTTTTCCTTGTGGGAAATAGGAATTCTAGTCTTGAATGATTTATAAACTAGGTTTCTCCACCACAAATATTGGCCATTCATACTCTAATCCCCTGCTTTTTATTCCTTTAGTTGGATTAATTACCATGTAGACAACAAGAGTAAAGAAACAAATTTGGTCTGTACATCCCCCCTCACAGCTGCCTGGCCCCTGTTCTGTTTCCAAGATTTATGTAGGAAGACCCCATCAACAGCACAGGTCTGCATCAAAGGTCACAATATTTCAGTGCACCAGCCGTAATGCTGCACTGCAAGCTATCTCATTTGGTGAGATTACTGTACAATTAATTGCTACATTAGAACAGAATTTGCATAGGGGCACTTATGACATTCCCATTAAAATCACATTAGTTCATCGTGATTAACACTCTTTTACTGAGCGCAGAACAAATTAATCTGTGGATGCTTTGTTATACCTGTGCCCAGAAAAGCAACTTGCAGAAGTAGATAGGGGACATGCATTGTTTCCGTTGTAAGATGACCATTCAGCCTTTGTTTCAAACCAGAGCAGGTGGAAAGTGAACCATGTTAAGGCTCTGTGTAAACAAAAATTCAAGAAATTCATAATTCACAGGAATGGCCAAGCAAGTCAAAACCACACTTACTTTCTCTATGACCAAAAGAGTAAAAGCCAGGGCTATTTCCAAAAATAGTTGCATGACATTTTTTTTTTAAAACCAGTGATGCTAATTATTTTGAATTTGCTGAAAATCTTACTGTTCAGGCCAATGACAGCAGAGATCAATAGATGCTGAACACACAAATCCTTCACTCCTTCAACCAATGCTTAGGTGTGATCCATTGGTGTGATAGTTTTGACTAAGCTTTGCACAGTGCAACTCTTGATAGTGAGGGGAAATGCAAAAAAATATAAGTTCTGTGCTGATTTTGGTTCCCACAGATCACAAGTGGCCAGTTACAGATCCCACAGATCACAAGTTAGCCAACTGGGAAGGGAAGGGAAGTGAATACTGCTGTGATATTAAGGATTACTAGTACAAGAAGGGTGTTCCCCAGTACAAGAGAGACGTGAACATACTGGGGTGAGTCCAGTGAAGGGCCACGAAGCTGATTTATGGCTTGGAGTATCTGTCATACAAGGAGAGGCTGAGTGAGCTTGGACTCTTCAGCCTGGAGAAGAGAATGGAGAGCAGGAGACCTTATTGTAGGTCTACAGTTACCTGATGTGAGGTTACAGAGAAGATGGAGCCAGACTCTTCTCAGACCAGGATGGTATTTCATGCACCGGATAGACATTAGCTGGTTAAGCCTGAGCCAAAACTGACCACAAAAAAGCACAAAAAGCTCTGCTAGCAATTAGCCAGCCCAGAAGCTCATCATCCTCTGCAGAAAATGTTTCTTTGATGCCATTCAAATGTCTTCGAAGAAAAATAAGGTCTCAGTATTTTTCATTTTGTTACCTACTTGGTGCAAAAATGTTGAAGCCTACTGGTGGGAAAGGGTTGTTTCCTAGCTGAGCTATATTGTTTTCTCTCCAAACCAAAATCCTAAAGATTAGTTAAAAGAAAAAAAAATACGCAGTATCAGGCTAAAATAGGAAGGAGTACAGATTTCTACAGCTCAACACTGTAGGAAATCAATAGTGTTAAATACAAGGTAGTTTGTTCACCTCCAGATTTTTTAGTTACCTTAGTATTTCCTCACACATAGACTTTACAGCAGATTTTTGAACTGGTTGGCAATTCGGATCCTGAAGATTAACTTCCTGAACATGGAGCACAACATATTTTGATTAACATGTTGACATGTTAACAAAAGAAATTATTAGAGACAAGATATTCATAGTTACTACAGAAGTCCATTGCAAAAATGCAAATGGCAACAATAGAATAAAAAGTAAGTTTAAACCTCTCCCTGATCATACTTTGAGACATACTGCTGGGGAAATCATGCTCAATTTATTCATGGCAGGTATAAATAATTTGCACTGGTTCTTTGTATGGAACAAATTTCACCTTTTGTCTTTTTCAGTAGCGAAACAAGCATCACGTTGGCTTATAAATGTCACTCAGTTGAAGAAATAGTGAAGAGAACGGCTCACAAATGACCCATAACCTAAAGTCCTATTCAACTTAAGTAAACACCTTAATAAGAATATCATTATGTTCATAGAAGTTATGAATGAAAAGTCAAATCTGAATTCCCAAAATAAATAATTCTCAGTTTCTTGGGGAAAAAAACCCAACCCACTATATTTAAAGTTATGAACTTGGACAAGTGATTATCACATACTCCTCATTTTTTGCAAAAAGCTACCTTTGAGCCTGGAGTTTCCTGTGTTTATCTCTGACAAGAATTTGGGGAGAGTTTGAGCTAAATGCCTTCAAGATCATAAAACCTTTGTGGTTTTCTGCCACTGTTTGTTTTGTTAAATATTAACATTTTGCATTCATATAGACCACTTTTAAAGAGAAAAAGCTTTCTACTCACAATGCTTCATTTGTTTCATGATGAAATTTAAAAGCCGTAGACCAGCAGAATTCCCCCCTGTGACCATACCCTGTTGAGTCAGCAATAAATTCAGAAGCCCACCAGGCAAATCTCTTTTCTGTTTCCGCTGAAACTTAGTATACATAATTCATCTATATCTAATGTAACATATAATGTAACAATATATTAGTATATATAATAGGGCAGGATGCTTTCCTTTCTTAGTTTTCTTCATTATATAATGTAACAATATATTGATATATATAATGCAGCAGGATGCTTTCCTTTCTTGGTTAGGTGCAGTAAATGAGGGTGGTTTTGATATCTATGTCATTTTGAATTTGTTAATCCTTGGCTGCACTGCCCCTGCTACAATCTTCTGATTCTCTTCCTTTGTATCACTGTGTAGTGTATGTGAGCTCTTTAAGAGCAGTTTTAGAATTTCAGTGCAGATTCTGAAAGCTGTTTTATTTATTCACCACAATAAAATCAAATCTGCAAAATCTACAACCCGATTCACTTCCCATTTTTGGCATCTTCTATTAATATTTCTGAAGGTATTTTGAACATTTTTCTCCATGCATTCATAGAAAACTAGCAGATTTTTCTCCCAAGTAATACCAAGCATGTGTTATTGTACAGCTATATAGTCAAACAATATTCAGTCTTTATTTAATCTTATCTAGCAGTGCACTGCTGAATAATTTGGATAGGTCGTATGTGCTTCTTCAGGAAGCTTCTATGTAGAAAGTGGACGGTTGTTCAGGTCAGATTTTTAAGGACAGTCTAGGGCTTTTTTGGCTGAGAGCAATTTATTAGCCAGACCTTTTGTATTCGTAGCTACTAATAAGCAGCAATGGTATGTCATAGGGAGGGAAAACCTCCACTTCTTGGGATTGGCACACATTGCTGGCTAAGGAAATGGTGCAAAGCAGAAGATGCAGGTGAAGGTCAAGTCACAGTCTGGAGAGTGCTGCAAACTGTGATTACTGTGCATAGGTCTGCACGCTTAAGCATCCACCAGACTTGACTCATCCCTCTTATCATGCACCGGCCATGGGATTTTGTAGCAGGAAAGTCCAGGATAGCTCAAGTGAAGCCAAGTTAACAGGGAGTTCCTGAATCACCTGCAAAAAGATAATGGGGAAGTGTAGTGTGGTCTTCAGTTTTTCACTCCTAGGAGTAGGTCTAGCTCTGATGCTTTCTACGCTGCTTGCACCCTCCATTATGAGGCAAAACAGTGACAACCATTACAACAATGACAACTATCCAGTGAAATTACCATTTATTCCAAAGGCACAGTTGATATTTAAGTGCCAAACTTCTACTGAAATTCACTGGGAAAACAAATGCACAACTCTGTTTTGTGTGACTGAAAATATCCTCACAGAAAAGGTGTTATCATCCTAAAATATTGTGAGTCTATAACTCTTGCTGCTGGTTTTTGTTTTAAACCAGGGTGTAGTTACTGCAACAGGCTTGTCATATTATTCTCTGTCCCCTATGGGATGTGCCATCAAACAGTGCACTGTTAGATAGAGAATTGTCTCACCAACATCTACAAATAGCAGAGTGATAATGTTTTACAAATAACCAGAGTGAAAGAAATGCATTTGACTGCTCATTATATTAGCATCCCTGTTAGAAATATGCCTCAGCTCTTAAAAAATTCCCCAATGTATGCATGATTGCAAAATATGACATGGTACCAGTCTATTCTCCACAGCGTAGTGTACTGCCTGACAGCTAATGTGCTTTGCTGCACTGTTATTAGCTGTCTTGCTGCAATGCAGTATGTTACACAGAGTTACTCTGGTGTATACAACTCTGCCCTGCTCAGCCTCTGAATTCGCAGAGTAAATGCTGATTCTCTTGAAATGGTAATAACATGATTTTCCAGTATGAGCCACAACAGCGATCATATAGTTAACAAAACCTGTGACTGTCAGCCAAATTGCATACTGAGCACAATTATTTGAGCCATTGATTGGAGTATAGCTTTTCCTCTTGAGATAACAATGATTAAAATTTATGCTGATAGATAACTTTAGGGTAGGACTGAAAACAGATTTTTAAATGCACATGCAAGTCACACTTTCGAGGAGAACTTGCTGATAAGCCTGACAGTTTATCACTGCTGTAATAAGAAGAAACAAAAGCAGTGTCGATGTAAAACAGCAGCATCCAAGGGACTGAAAACCAACACCGTGTTTTCTAGGCAGCTCCTGTAAGATTTGTGCAGCTGTCCACCTGCAGATGGTCTGAGCACCTTTTATGTAAAATCAGCAGGCATAATGAGGCATTATCAGACACTCAGCGGGAGCCTCCATCCTTGTTTTTCAGAGGAAAAGCTCCACTTGCTGAGCTGATGAAGCATTAGAGTACATTGGCTCAGATCTTCAGAGGTGCTCAGATAACTAAAAGGTATTGATTTCAGCAAGCACTATGCATCTGGACACTAAGATGCTACATCGCTGTCACTGTATAGTCTCTCTGTCTATAAGGGTTGTATACCATCATCTAATAATGAATCTGATCATGCCCATCACGGTAACATCAGTACCATGAGCTGAGGTTTTATGACTACGTAAGCTTCATCTCCGTCAGCCACTGGTGCGAAACAGCCCCTGCCTCTCCATAAAAGATGAGCAAAACCCAAGAATGTCACAATTTGCATTTGCTCAATTCACCATGCTCTTAACCAGCTGTAAGCTCATCTGTTCCGGCGCAAGCTCAGCAGCGGAGGCCTCGTCCGTGCTGGCAGCACACGCTGCCCTGGCTGCTGGGTGCGGGCGGCCAAACCGTGGGGCTGGAGGCAGCACAGTGGTGGCTGGAGGGGCTGGCTGGGGGCCACAAAGCAGGGCCCTCCTGACCCGAAATGCTGAGATCATCATGGAAACTCCCCAAATTAACAAAGCTGCAGAATTAACAAATCACCATGCCATTGCCAAACTGCACGCGTGTGCATAAAAAAATGCAGAAATGCACATGGACCCACTCAAGTTGCAGCAGTCAGCAGTACTCAGCACAGTTAGTCCCCATTACTCTACTGCAGGATGAGGATTGGGAGATTAACCTTGTGCCACTTTTGCTAACCCATTTTAACCTTCTAAACTCTCGAAAATCTGGCAGACATGAGCAGTCATCATGAGGAAAGAAAGTGCTGAAATTCAGTTCACATTCCCCTTTGAAAANTAAAAAAAAAAAAAAAAAAAAAAATGCCTAAAGACTCTGAGACTCATGTATTCTATTCTATTTTTTGTGAGCAACACTTTGGATCCAAACCCTTATCCTGTAACACAGTTCTGTGTGAATGCAAATACCCAAGGCCTTTACTTTAGGTGCTGTAACCTGGATATTGTTCTTAGGTTTGAGTAGCTGATGCCAGGAGAGAAGACAGACACCTCGCTGCCAGAGCAGAGAAAGCTTCGGTGACCTGCTCCTGTGGGATGTGCAGATCCTGGGAAGTCAGGGCAAGGACTGTAAGCAGGACTGTGCTCTTCAGCAAAGCATTCGTTCTTAAAGATGTGTCAAAAACCTGCAGGGTGGTAATAAATTACTCTAACTTGTAAATGTTAAAGTCCATCTTATAAAGTGTGATGACTACATGTGGATACTTGGCTCCTGAGTACTCCCTTGCCTATGCACATAACTGTCTGAGTACTGCAGTATTGCACCACTATGTGGTAAGGTCACTAAATGCATAAAGGACCTGCACCCCCCACACCTTTTCTTACTTCTTTGCTTGTCCAAGCAGCATGTGGCATCTTCCTGAGGGAGGAAAGGCAGTCCCATTTTTTCTGTGCTGCACAGAAAGCCGGAGTGCCTCTCCCAGGTGCGATATTCTACTCACCAATAAGCTGAATGTATTGCTTACTTGACCCTTGCTGCATTTGTCTTCAGGAGGATCTATCAATCAGCGCTTTCAGTTTGCTTTAGTTCATAGTTTAGATTGAAGAACAAAAGTTTCAAGACACGGGTCTGGATTTCTGCAGGCTCTGTAATTAAATAAGGCAAACCACAACAGGATAATCAAACAGCATGTCTAAGGGTATTGTTACAAGTTTGAAAAATAGTGCCCGGGAGAGATACAGAGCAATAATTGTGAATATGGAATGTCAAAGATGCTGCAGAGTCCGGATTTTCTTGTTGTGGGGGACAGAAATTACCATTGTGTTCTTTCTATGGGAAACCCGAGGAATGCAAAGATAAAGCAATGTACCCACAGCATTGTGAGACCCAGAGAAACAGGAAGCAACTTGACCTTTATTTTTAAAACTTATTCTCACATCACTGAATGTCCACTGCCCGTTAGACATCAATTACTAAAGTAAACCAGAATCCACAGACCAAATGTCACATGTAACTGCTTGCTAGCTTTTTCTGCAGTCTGGCTTCACTGGGGAAGAGATGTAGTGAGTCTTTGAACAAGCATCAAACAATGCACAAAATGTGCGTATAAAATGACCCTCTTGAGCTTCTGTTCGGTGTTTGACAAGGGTTTCTTACAGAGGTGCATCCCAGCTGTCCACGGGTTCCTGCTCTATTTGTTTTCTCTCTCTGTGTAGATTGTTCGTATTCTCCCCACATTGACTCTGTCGCTGAAGTAATCCATCACAGCTATCCATCTCACATGTCATTGATGTTGTTGCCATTCAGGCAGCAAGACATGGGTAGAAATATGCAATATAAAAAGAGCCTCTTCTCTTGAGGAAAAAAGAAACTAAAAATTGGTCATTGTGTAAGTCTGGTGTTTTCCGTCCCAGGAATCATTCGCTATTGTCTGGTGCAGAGGAAGTTGTCACATCTGTACAGCTAGGGTACAGGATAGAAAAAAACCCTTTGATAAATGTCAAAGCTGCATAAAGGGCTTGACCCAAGAGTCACCCTCTAGGATTTCAGCTTTGTTTTCCAGTAATTACTGTCATTCTCAAGACAATTATTTGCACTAACTCACAAAACAAAACCAGAACATAGATAAGGAAATTACCATGACTTGGGCTTTCAATTTGTATACAAAAGACTAGAGTTAAATAGCCATAGCTTTCTCATGATTCAGTGTGAGGAGGTCCAGTTGTGTGATCTGCTAGCACAAGCCCCTGCAGACGCACCTCCTCTAGGTGGGGTTCCCAGTGACTTCACTGAAAACAGCTCTGTGCTTCCATTCCTGGAAACCAGGCAATTTCCTTATTCACTCAAACTGCCTGGCCTCACACCTCAGCCCAGATCATAGGCCAGTTCCAGTCCTCTGAATACCAGATCTGTGCTCTCAGTAAAAAATAGTTTAAGGACAACTTCTTTAATTTAAACTTTGATTTTATGTGAGGGGAGAGGAGTACTGCCTTGTTATTGGGGTTTACAGGCAGGTGAAGCCATACGTGATGTTAGCGGTTGCCAAATCCTGCAGCCCAACAGAGGCAAGGCTGCCACATCTATCGATGAGCAAGGCTGAACCGGTGTTCCCAGTAGGCACACACACAGACAGAACATGTATACACCACATATATACATACATACATACATACGTGGCTGACCACACAGATCAACAGAGACAGAAAACACAGCACTCCAAATGACAAAAACAGCACCGATAGCCTCATCCTGTCCTCCCATCTGGCAGTTCAAGCTAAAGGTCCCTTTCTGGGGAATACAATCATGCAAGGTGGATTCCTCCAGCAGCTGAGCTCAGATACTCAGTCTGCCCAGTAGCTGCCCTGGGATCCCAGTCTCCTCAGTTATTGGTACCTGGACATACAAGCCCCTGAGGCTTCAGTCCTGCTCCAGCTGCTGGTAGTCTAGTGAACACACACACACACACATGCAGGTGGGTCTCAGTTGACCCCCAGACCCCACAGTCAACTGCCAGTTGGCCTGGACCCCTGGTCCCTCCAGCAGCCATCTCGGTCTCTCCAGTCACTGATACCATGGACACATGGGCCTCCAGCCCCCAGTTCCACCCCAGGGGCTGTCACTGAGACCTCCACACACCCCTGCACACAGGACAGAGCCCCTCACCAGGAAAATAGCTAGAAATGGGGTTTAGTGAGAGGCCAGGACAGACTGCGCTGGTCACACATAGCCAGGCAGGTTGCACTGACCAGCCCCTGCTTGCACATGACGAGCCTCTTTTGTCACCTTACCCCACTGTTCTCCCACTTGCTCCTCCCCAAACCACCTCGATCCTCCCTTTCCCCATCCTTCCTGGAATATCCCATAACAAGTCCTGTGCAATCCTGAAATGCCCTTCCCCTGCCCTTCCATAGTGATCCCCACCTCCCTGGCAGTGACCCCTCAGTCTGTGGGGTGATGGGGACCCTCTCCCGTTGGCTCATGGTGATGGGTGTCCCCCGGTCCATGGGCTGAGGCTTCCCAGGGCAGCCTGGGGTGGTTGGGTTGGGGCTTGTGGCTGTGACAGGATCATTGGGGGCTCCCCCATCCCTGTGCTCCGGTGTCCTTCATGGTGGAGGATAAGCCTTTGGGGGCTCCTGCGATGCCCCAGGAGCAGCTGGTCTGGGTGTTATTGGGATCGCCCCCACTGGGCACTCCTCTGTGCATGGGGACCAGCTTCTTACCACATAACCTAACACAAAAAAACTCTTAAATGATTTGCTTAAGGCTACACATTTACAGTGGGTCTATTACTTCACTGAAAGTTTTCTGGTGTTTAGGTTTTTTTGAAAACTTAACCTATTGTTAGTTACCAAAACCTAGACTGACAAAATCTAGATTTGAAAATACTCATCTGAAGAAAGTCATTTAAGTAGTCATTTCCTAAAATGTGCTCTCATGTCTAAGTGAGTTTCTTTGTAAAAATTCTACTCCAGAGGAAATGTATTTCCTGTGATATCCTGAGTGTTTCTACCTACAGAGCTGATATGATGTACCTAGGCAAGTACAAACTTCACTTATGCATGAGCACTTTAAAAAGCCAAACTAACTGTTTGGGAACAAGTTGGCAAAAACGAATTCATTCTGATGTAGTAGAACTCCTAAGTAAACCATATCTTTATATTCTTTTATGCTCATTTTAATAAGAAGTGATTCTTTTTATAATAATAAAATAGAATAGGGAGCTGCTAACAGAATCATAATTTAGTTACAGAAAAAGCTTTATTAGAATCATCCAGTGAAGAAAGCTTTTTACTTAAGCTGAAATGCTGTACTCCAAAAGTTATATCACAGTACATAATGCCACCAGAGAGAAATAAAACACAGCTTAGCCTGGCAAAGAAGAATGATTACAATGTTTGAATTGGTCTTATAAAAAGTGATAGGCTCCCTATGGTCTGAGAAGTTTGAGTTGCTTTGCTGAACAGCTAGGCTATTTTTAGAAACTAAGATACATTATTTATAATGTAAAGAATAATTCTGAAAAGTTACTGATCCGAGACATATCTAAGTCACAGATGAGAAATCACAATTTGATAAGGCAGTATGACTTTAAAAAACACTTGGTCTTAGGAGCTTGTTTAGCTAATGAAATGTCCATAGCACAGGTATAGAAAATAACAATACTTTCACATACTTCACCTATTCTTCTTTTTCTTTTTTTTTGTTTTGTTTGTTTGTTTGTTTTTTTGTTTTCTTTTTCATTAGAAGTCCTTTTACCTTATGTGTTGATCCTGGCAGTTTCTATAATTATGCAGATTTAGTTTGTTGTAATATTTAGGCAGAGAACTGTTACAAGCTCCAAGAAGACCCTCAGTTTTTAAGCGCTATCTCCTCCATTCTGCTCTGTGCCTTGAATTTTTCCTGGCATTATCATAATTTTCTTTCACCTTTCTTACCATTTCCGAAATAAGTCCATGCAGCTTACGGGAAGACCATCCTCTTACCTTCTGTTATGCTCAAAATTTTACTATGGGCAGAGAGGAGAGAACACCATACATGCGAAGAAAAGAATTTCATGGCTAGTAGAGTTAATGTTTTAACAGGCTAATAATCCCATTTATTAGCTTAGTAGCAACACTGTACACTAACAACCCAAATTAATACAGGAAAACGACAGCCTTTCAGTACTTAAAGGGGACCTATAGGAAAGATGGGGACAATCTTTTTAGCAAGGCCTGTTGTGACAGGACAAGGGGTAATGGTTTTAAACTAAAGGAGGGTAGATTTAGGCTAGATATAAGGAAGAAATTTTTCACAATGAGGGTGGTTGAGCACTGGAATAGGTTGCCCAGAGAGGTAGTGGAGGCCCCATCCCTAGAAACATTCAAGGTCATGTTAGACGGGGCTCTGAGCAACCTGATCTAGTTGATGATGTCCCTGCTCACTGCAGGGGGGTTGGACTAGATGACCTTTAAAGGTCCCTTCCAACACAAAGCATTCTAAGATTCTATGATAAAACCTCAATCTCTGTTAAATATTTTATACAGAAAAATCTTCTTAGTATCTCCTCCTTTTCTTCAGGAAAAGGTTATGCTCCCCCTGCCAGTGCTGCTCTGGGTGCTAATGCTGACAGTCACTACCTGGGAGTGTCAGTGTCCTGGGGTCTTTACGTAGAGAAAGGCTGGGAGCAGAGGTGTCTTCCTTCTCTTCTCCAGGGGAGGCTGGATGGTTATCTGGTTGTCTTGAGGTCCACATGGGTTTATTTTTATATATTTTCTTATCCTTTTCTCTTAATTAATTCCAAGTTATTCAGTTTTTTTCTGTTCTCCTTGTGACATCAAAAATTAGTTTTTCCTGAACAAGATCTTTAGAGCAAGCCAGAAGTTTTCCCTCACTCCATGTTGTCCATATGATGAGCTGTCCAGATGCTACCTTTTCTGTGTAAACCATACATCTTTATACTTACTTATCTTTGTGAAAAAGAGTATGGATTGTGGGATGTATGTTTTCTTTCCAGCCTCAAATCATCACTGGAGTTACATTTACGTTCCGATCTCATCTTCTCTGTCCTTTTCCCTTTTCTTCTCCCACTTAAGTTTTCTTAATTTAATTAGGAAATAAATTAAATCATAATATCATAAAACTACTGGATGTACTAGAATTTAAGTAAATTATTAACATGTTATTTGATACTCTGAATAAAACACTTGGGCAATGTAATGTTCCAGTACTAGAAACTTGCCTTGCACTATACAATTCATAATTGGCAACCATACTTCATACAAGCAAGATATTGGGCTTAGGTCAGGAAGGGCAACAGCCATTACTTTTAAGTTTAATTAAATTTTAATATTATTTTAAAATTTATTTTTAAATTTGAAGTTGCAGTTGATTTTAAATCAATAAGGATAAATGTTCCTTATCCCTGTTGTTGAGGGATACATAAAAGAGCCCTACAGCACAGTGTCCTCACTGTTGAAAATACAAGTAGTTTTTACCCAGCCTTTTCATTTGCATTCCAGTATTTATTTAAGCTCCTGTCCCTCCACAATAGAGCATTTTAACAGACCAATACAGGAATAAAATGAATAATCAGAAATTCATTATATTGGTCAGCAAGCTGCACGATCTTCCCTAAACTCAAAGGTGTCTGGGTCAGGATTTGTTTTACATAGTGTCTCTACAGTGGAAACCTGATTCCTGGCTAACTAACATTACGTGGCTGTAAAGTACACAGCATCATCTGGTATAATCTCATTTCATGAATTTTGTACATGCCAAGGAAGCTGCAGATATTTATGTTATGAAAGTTTAAGGATGTTTAAAAATTATTTTGACTTGCCTTCACAACCTTTTGGTATTAAAGTCATGTGTCCTCATCACAAGTTCAATAAAGCCAGACTCAGAGAGAGCCATAAAACTTTCTGTAAATGATATGAAATAGCTTTTGGTTCCACAAAATGTCATCTCTTAGTGCCCTGGTACTTAGGCTAGAAATGAAGAAGGTGTATATCTCATAGAGAAGTGGGAATCACTCCTACAATTTCATGAAGTTTCTGGGTTTAGCTACATAAAAATGGGAACTGCAGGACCTTTACATTACGATTTTTTTATACACTGGTTGTTACCATAGGACTGAATTTCATCCATTTTGCATCTAAGACAGGAATATGTTTGAGGAGATAACAACACCATGGAGGGGGCAAACACCTGACATATTTTTTGTTACTTATTTTTTCACACTGAGATGAAGATTTGTCACTACAGTTACGGACCACAACCTTTTTAAATGAGGCATGCTACAAACACAGAACAGAGCAACCATCTCTACCAATTACCTACCCAATGTATCTATTTTAGTAAAATAAAGAGGTGGAGGCCTAAGCCCTGCTCTGGAACCAGCCAGGATTTGGTCACAAGCATGTTCCCTGGAATAGTTTTGGCCCATACCTGCTAGACCCCTCCCTGACCATGTTCAGGTACAGTTTGGAGATGGCAAGTGCCAGGAAGTGTTTCCCAATGAATGGATGGGTGGATGGGTGGGTGGATGGATGGATGGATGGATGGATGGATGGATGGATGGATGAGGCTACCCTGTTCTGACAGAGGAGAGAATTTAGCCATGCAGAGGTGAACCATGCCGTGTCCCCTGTCCTCTGGCCAAACAACAGTCCCTGGCACATTTCATTTAGTAGCATGGAGAGAGCCAGAGAGTTTAATCCCTCTTTTACTTAAATAAATAGCAGTCCCTAACCACTTAACATAGTTGAAAAGCTTGTTTCATGATTCTGCTCCACAAAAGTATAGATGTATTGCTAGTAGATACAGTCAGGTTAGACGCACACACATGCCTGCCTTTTCATGCTCCCCTGTACTTTCTCTATGTTTCACATGTCTCCAGTATGGTAACGTTACTTCTGTTTTCCTCCGCCATCCTCCATGCAAGACATGGCTGCACACAGGGTCCCAGAGCAGGAGCGCAGCAGGAGCACGCTGTGACTGGTGCTGTGCGAACGCTGTCCTGGGCAGCAGTCCGCATCTGTCCGCCCTGCCCAGCGATGTGGCCTGGCTTCAGCTTCGCAGAAAGTTGACAAGCTGGGGGAATGCTAAACTTGCTCACTTTTTGCCAGTGAGTAATGACTGAGATCATACAGGGAGAATATCCTGAATTATTTTCCCTTGTTTATCATGAAGACGTGTACGTTCAGAATGGTTACTATAGAAGATGTACACAACATATGCATCTGTGTGTTGAGGTGATGTGTGCAATATCAAATTTGTTGCAGTGTAATTCAATAGAAAACCATTCTTTGTATTTAGATTTCTCCCATTTATTTTTGTCAAGACCATTTCCCAACCTGAATCTCTTAACAGGTTACATCTATCTGCGTACGTGCTTTCAATCACTATCATGCCTATGCTGCCTCATAAGCATTAAAAGGCTGTATCCTAACAGCATTCTCTCAAACAGAGAGGCACTGCTATCCATATTTTATAAATGAGGAATTGAAATGCAGTAGCTGACACAGGACACTTAGGATGTCGACGATGAAGCTGTAAAGTGATCCAGGTCCTCTGAGTCCCAGTTGACATCCCAGGCCCTGGGAACATCCTCTCCACCCACTCTATGTTGTCCACCCTTGTGAGGATACAGGGAATGGTCCAGAGTGAAAAATACCACTACCAATGTTTTAATTTATATCAGAGCAATAAGCAAAACAGAGAGAAATTCCTTAAACAATGCTCTTTTGGCAAAACATGCACTAGGCTTGGCAAAATGAGCATTAAATCTACTCGCAAGTTTCTTTAGGTTTTGTTGAATTTACTCGTTAAAGAGCAAAACTCTTGCTTTTCCCATTACTTGCCTGCATTTTGAGATGTCATTGCTCTGTTGCCACACAAGCTTTGAAGCACGTTCCCTGTGAACCCAGGATGGATTCAGCAAAGCTCTTAAATATTTGCCTGAAGTCAGTGGGATAATTTGAGGTGCAAAGCTGGGCAAGGTAAGTACCCAGAGGAACTGTAGGTTTCAGGGTCACCCTCCAATATCCACTGAAATCGGCAGGAATCATTCACAGGGTGCAGTGGGATTCGGTTCAAGTTCATTTTCACTTTAGCTTGCAGAAGACGTGAAATACAAGCAGTAATAAACAAGGGAAATAATTCAACCCTTTTTGCTCAAGCCAGTCAGCTCAGAAGGTCCATGTTTGTGGTGCACGGACATCCATTAGCACATGATGCCATTCCTGCGCTAAGGGGGGAGTCTGAGCTTTCTGAGAAGTGGTGAAAACCCATGAACCAGAAGTAAAGCTCAGGGACTGCCGGCAGCTGTAGATGCTGGAGCACTGTGGTGGAGGTCTGTGTGCCGAGCTGGGCTGTGAGGGGGCTGAAGAGGCCTGAAATGACAAGTGAGCTGTCGTTTAAGAAGATGTATCATATCAATTATAGCAGAGCAAAAAGCTTGGTCCAGACCAGCAAAATATAAGACAAAGTGAAAGAAGGAAAACGCATATCTGGTTCAAAGGGATATGAATGATCAAATGAAGACAGCTGCCTCTTTACATCTCCCAGACTCATACTAATCCATCAGAAATTACCTGAGGTAACGCTTTTAACAAGATCTCTTTCTCTTCCTCACACATGCATCTTGCGTTGTTCATGTAAGTGTGAGAGAAAAGAAGGAAAGCCTAGCAAAACTTTCATTTGCTTAACTAAAAATAAAGGTCTGTTGCATCTATACCATGAAGCGATCACCTTTCAGTTGCTGTTAGCATGCTTTCCCACACTGCTCCATGCTGAGCAGGTCGCTCTGTGGCAGCACATGGAGGACCAG
The DNA here is from genome assembly GCA_013401315.1 of Balaeniceps rex. NCBI lineage: Eukaryota > Metazoa > Chordata > Aves > Pelecaniformes > Balaenicipitidae > Balaeniceps > Balaeniceps rex. Next base: position 16,271 of record VYZW01058130.1, on the reverse strand, counting down.
CACGGCAGTTGCCCGTGTCCGTGGCAGAGCACAGAGGGGAAGCCGCGGAGACAAGGGAAGCGGCACAGACAGCATTAGTCACGCCAGGAGGCAGGCAAAGGAAACGGAGAAGGAACGGAAACAAACAAGCAAACCCAGCTCAAGGCTGAGCTGCGCCCAGAACAAAGGTCCAACTACAAAACAATTTATAGCGCTGTAAACAAGAAAGGAAAATATTCTGCAGAGGGAATGAGGGAAACAGCTGTATCCATTGCCATGTTCTCACACCCTCCCAGCCAGCGACATTCCCTCAGTGGTGTTTCACAAGCATGCGCCAAATCCCCCTGGGAGGGAGGCAGTGACCAGGCAAGGACACATTACTTCCCAGCCTGCCTCAGGACCTGTGCAAAACCTGGTGCAAGTCAACATGCATTGGTGCACTTGACATGCATCTCAGCAACCACGCCAGTCTGCGTTGGGGCTCCACGTCCTCTGTATTTCCCATTCCAGCTCATACGCTAAACGCTAAATGGAAAGAAGCAAACTTCATAGCGCTCTGGGTATCCTGTGGGTTTTTGTGGCTCACCCTTGGGGTTTGGAAGGCAAAAGTTATTTAGTTCAGAAGGCATATGACAAAACTGTAGTCTGGACCATGAAAAAATGTATTCCCCTTCAAAGAGAGCGCAAATTATTACCTGAAACCCAGTGAAAAAAGAGACTGAAATGTGAAATAATTTTGTCTCCAAGGCTGAGGACATGGGTCTTCCGTGTCTGAAAAATCATTGTAATATCTCATATAATGAGATAAACATACCTAAAGAATCTAAAACATGGTTAAGGACAAAAAGCAATGACTTACTTAATAACTTGGCTACAAGATATTGCCCTAGAAATTGAATATTTTACACTTAGCATATTCTTCCAAAGTACCTGTAACTCAACGCTGCCAGTAGCAGACAGAACAGTCAGCGACTGATCCTGTCGCTGGTTCATGTTCAAGGCTGCTCACCCTCTGGAGTCATCTGGAGTTTTCCCACTGGCTTCATGGCAGCCAGGTGTCACCACAGACCACAGACAGTGCTGCTTTGCTGCAGAACCCACCTCAGGTCCAACAATAAACCTGTAACATGTAGAGTCATGCAATCTTCACACCACCAGCAGAGTTCTTTGTAGAACCTACTTGACTATTGCATTTCAGTGCCTTTGAAAAAAAATGAGGTCATTTCAATTTCTTGCATCAATGTAAATCCCCCTTCTCCCTTAAAGGACATATTTTTCTTTCTGCTCTAGAGAAGCTTGTCTCAGTTTTGGGAAACCAGACACCTGTCCCATGGCAGCTATAGGTTTCAGGTCTCTCTGGAGACATGTTAGACTGTGTAAGCACCATTTCAGTCCTCAAGACCTCTGCCCAGCTACAGCCTAACTTTACAGTAGCCTAGAGCCTAAACTGTCAGCAACATGCATTAGGTGCTTATGTGCAGTTGTTCCAACCCACCAGCAATGTGTCCCCTGCTCAGAGCTCACATCACAAGCTCAATGCCCCGCTACTGACCCCATTTGAGGCTAAACATTGCCAGTGCCCTTCCTGTCCTCACAAAACACAGCCAAGTAAATCTCTTGGAGCAAGTTCAATCCAAGAGCTCAGTGACTTGAGGAAACAATTGATGGGGATGTACACTCTGTTTTCCTTCTCTCTGGAAGGAAACATGGGAACACAGGCAGAGAGCAAGCCATGGATTATTCAAGTATGCCCCAGCAGAGATGATGGGAAAGGAGGGAGGGCACAGCCCACATCTATGGGCTACACTGGCAATAGTCTTTGAGGTCCCTCATGGTAATGGGTTTACCTGGATCAAGCTCCAGCAGTCAAAGAGGATGCATTGACTGGGAATGCCAAGTGCAGCTGGGTATCCACTACTTTTAAATGGTAGGGATTCGTGAGGGGTCCTCTCCTGTTAGCCATATCACGTTCAACTCACTGTTTTCTCTGAAAATTCCCCCTTACATGCCTATACTTCCCTTGAATTGCACAGAGGAGTCCATATGCTGTACTGAAGGTAGAGGGTTTTCCTGGCTGGCAGTAATAGCTGGTCATTGCAGCAGCTAAGGTCCTGATTGATTCTGTCAAAGGAAATGCACTAGAAATTATTATAATTTAACCCAAAAGGCTCAAAAATCAAGAAAAAGACAACAAAGCGTCAGAAGTGCAACAGCCTGTACCTCAGTGCTGATGATTGTAAGAATATTTTGCATTACTTTGGAAGGGGAAGAAGAGGAAAAAAAAAGAAAGGGAAAAGTAGACTGAATCTTAACCTGACGTTTTAGTGTGATTTTCCTTGTAGTGAGGTCTACCAGACTGTGAAAAGCCTCTCAAGGGAAGTGATGGCAGCTCCATCGATTGGGTAATGTAATTGCTGCCATTTGTGCCTTTGGTAAATCTTGAGAACCTGTCTCTGAACTGAGTCCAATCCAGGATACACCTTTCTAGAGAAAGCAGAATGCTTAATAAGGCTGCCAGAATATTTACTTAATTTTTGCAGATTTAATGCCTCTAAGTTGAATGAGCATGCCATATACTTGTAAACCAAAGCACCCCTTTTATGTTTTGACCTAGGGCTATTCCCTGGAGTATGGGCGAACTTGTAAAACACTTCCTTTATTTTCACCCCCATAGATGTTTTATTCTTCCTCTCTCCAGCCCCTCATTTAATTAGGTGTTGGACTCCTAAGTAAATCTTTGCTACACTTGTTCTTCTCACATCTGGGATCATGGCAGCCAGTGCTCATCACTCAGCTTCTGATGTATACATTCAAGGGGGGGACAAACCAAATAATGCACAATGGTTGTTAATTTTGATCATATAAATATTGTAGCCAACATCTAGCACCTCCCTATTCATATGTTTACACAGGAAAATTAGGTCAGAAACATTCAAAAGTAATCTACAGAGTTATTTCAGCAAACCTCTTGAGGGATTAAAGAATAACAGTGAGCATAATCATACCTGGATCTTAGCTAGCATATTTCTTCCATAGAACTTAAAGTGTTTTACAAAGTGGGTATCAGAAGCTTACAATTTAAAATGGAGAAACAAATGCCTAGACTATTCTGTGATGTGCAGGGGATGTGAAGAGGGTGTACTGCAGGCCCTTGTGGAAAAATTACTCATGTGAAAACACTTTTTATATTTAGGACCTATTTTTCAGATCTCCTTTTCCAGAAATTAGCAATTTCCACCAGCTCTGGTAAACTATAAGCACAATGGCTTTACCATCCCCACTCAAGACAGCACAGACTCACTAATTTTGAGCACCAACCAGCTTGTAGGAGTCTGGGCCGATCAGCTTCCAGGTGGCTATGGAAACCTACTTCTGAACTGGTAGACCTGTCTCACTGCAGGCTGACATTGAGAGGTAGCTTGTCCCGCACCCACTCTCACACAGAAATCCTGGAAGTCCTGATGACAGCTGCAAGCCTGGTGTGGCCCCACAGCTCTGTGACCCCGAATCTGTGGTGAGCACAGGGGAATCCACAACCATCATAACTTCAGCCAGGCACCTCATACATAAAGATGGCAGGTTACTTGTAGCTGGACACGCTGCAAAATTTGAGGACCGTGAGCTGCTGTCAACACTCCCTTCACTTCATTATAAACCCTGAATTTAAATTCTGCTACTGATGCACAGTTTGCCTTGCTGCTGATACCTGGATGTGCTGTTGGTTGTGATGCAAACTGGTGAAAAAAACATTTGTGTCTGAGTGGTTTGAGAACACTCCAGCTTAGGGCTTGTGAAAGCTTTTATAATTCTAAAGCAGGACAATTCACTGAAGGGTACACCTGAGGACCCTGCAGCATGCCCCCAGCCTAGAAGTCCTAGAAACTCAAGTTATGAGAAGAGGGCAAGCACGAAGGCAACTCCAAAGAGTTTGAGTGGTGTGTAGCTTGCAAGCATGAACAGTTCTGCCTGGGTCAGGCTAACGCACTTCTCAAAGTACAGTTTCTAAATTGAGCTTTACTCTTCAGTGAATGAATACACCACATTTCATCTTCAGACATACTGCATACCCTGGCCTAATATTGTTCTCTGTGTTGAGCTCCAAGATCTACCTCAAATTCAGGGTGGGTTTTTCAGTTAAATCTCCTACATAATCAGTTTAGACTAGTCAGGGTTAAGTACTGAACACTCCCAGTGTACTGCAAACTACCTTTCTGTTTACCTGCCTGGCTCACCTGGGAATATGTCCCTGTGTAACTATTGGTGGGATCATTTCTACAAACAATATAGCAAAACAAAAAAGCCCGTTCTGCCCATACTTGTCTTTTGATGATGAATGATAATACCTCTTTGACTGGCAAGATTCTGGCATGCTTTGTGTCGCTAAAGATAGGACTTAGCTAATGTCATACATCTTGAGTTGGGTGTCTAGTCCAAGCTGGTTTTCTGAGCTCCTTTATAGTCAGTGGAAAAAGATAAGTGCATCCAAAGAGCACTTTGTGGTCTTTTGAACGGTTGCCCCTCTCTGTCTCTACAGTGACTCCAAAGGAAACCGAGATTACCTGAAACAAGATGCTTTGGACACCTGGAGTTAAGGGAGCTGACTTCCACCCACCTAGCTGACTGCCAACACAGTTTGTTCATACCTGCCCAATTCTTTGCTTGTTACTATATCTAGGCTGAGAAAGCTCCTTACATTTCCCAGCTGATCTTGCTTTTTCAGAACAAATCCTCAAAAGTTCAAATATTTCTGAACAATAGGAGGGCACTTGCTTCCTGTACCATGTTTAGTTCATTGCCCCACAACCACCCATGCTGAAGCTTGCTTACTGCGCTTAGGCCAGGCAGGATCCTACTCTGGTCAGGTTTTTGAAGGCGTTCCAGTTCATTTCTGAAGGATGAGGGAGAAAATTAATTTCTTCCATTATTAGCATTTTGAATCCTGATCTCTGTCCCCTGACCTCTAGTTAGATTAATCCACAGATGAAAGCAGCTGACCACACTATGTCAAGAGCACAGCTCTTCACAGATGAAGTCTAGTTCCACCATGGGAAAATCACAGTCTTTCTTTGCGTTTTATCATTCCTCCCCAGACAGTTTCTTCCTTGCTGCCATCAGAGGTCAAGATTCTGCTTACATAAATGCAGGTAAGGCAGGACTGTCTATGACCTGAGCAGACAGTCTTGAGCTTATCTCCATTTATATGTAAAGTAACATGAATATGATCAGAACTGAACAGGGAAAACAAATAAGGAAATCCGATATTGTTTCTTTTGTACAGTACAGTACTCGAGGGAGTTTATAATTCTTTTTTCTAATTGACACTACAGGATCAGGCTACAATTTTGCTGGTTCAAAGCTTTTTCACTTACCACTCCACTGCATTTCTTTGTCTTTACTCAGAGACCCACAAAAAAGTAATAAATTACTTTCTCTCTGAGAACTGCAGCAGCTCAGGACAATTGATATAATCACAGCTCCTGATTCTTACTGTGTTACTCTGACTCTACACCAGCACTCCTGTGCTGATGACTTAGACAGAAGCTTTCTATGCCCCAGACTTGTTTTGGTATTTGAGTTAATTTAGTATTCAATGCACAGTTATGACAAAGACAAATACATGGCTGTGCTCATTGTCAGCTGTGACTGCACTAAGCTATTAATTTGAAGCAATATATTTTGTGTGCGCAAACTATTCTGTTTACCAGTTTTTGTTTACTGTTACATTACCCCTTAACTGAACTCAGAATGTTTTTGTCCATATTTTACATCACTGGCATTTCATGTGCTTCCACACACACGTTCTTTTCCTAGGTAAATAAAATTCCGAGCACTAGATGTGCCCATTTCAAGTGGAAGCAGAATCACTGCTAATGCACCTGTTTCGGGTGCCCAGCCCTAGCTGCATATAACCTAGCCAGTTAATTACATGCAGTATAAATTCCCTCAACTCTGATTATCTTGAAAAAAGGCCTGCAGAAATGGCAATCCCTTATCATGTAAGAGGCAACTACATAACATTTTTAAAAGCTCTCCTTTTTTGCCAATTTCCAGGTGCTGAAAGAAACTGTTTCAATGGAGAGAATGAAACTCATCTGGGAGGAATGGGGAGTGACCAGGAGGACACATTAAAAAGGCAAACAAACAAATGGAAGAAAGTGCAGATGACTGAGAATGGATAGGTCCAACAGCAGCATACAGAAACGGCCTTGCATCTCCCTGACAGCCACATGAGCTGGAAGAGCAGTGAGCAAAGATAAATTAAAAATTAAGATTCAGCTATTATTCACATTGCTGAAGAGATTGGCTTGTCTCAGATGCACTCACGTATTACAGCTCAGATCAGCATGGATCAGCAAGTGTTAGCACAAAGTTTATTTCATTCTGCTTTTGAATGGCAAAACTCGGTTGGAAGGATCATCCTTTGGCCTGTGTTAGTACAGAGCCTGACACTGTGGGGTGTTGATGTGTGGCAGGTATCCTTTGAAGTTACTGCAATAACAGCAATTACAATAACAACGGCATGGACTACCTCAGTGGCCACCTCTGGCAGTGGTGGTAGACTCGAAGTCAGTCCTTTCTCCATGGACTATATAAACAAACCCTTTTACCACACACTTTCTCCTGCCCTTGTTGCAGGACAGAAGGGAGTAACCGCTGCCTGCTTTTCTTCCTGCTTACAGCAAAAGTAGCAAGAAAGTTTGTAGCTACATGTAACCTTCATTAGGAAGAGGCCCTCTGGGTTTTTTTACATGTGCTGAGTCACATCACTTGTTTTTAGATATCTGTGAATTTAACATCTGATGTAAGTTTATTAGCTAGGACCCCTGAAAGAGATAGAAAGAACTTCATCCTTTAAATGAACTATCGTCGGGCTTGATCCTGACTGACTTAATGTGTCGTGCCACGATACTGCAAGGTTCCCAGATCATCCCCAGATCAGGGATCTATGGGAATCCAAATGCACAAATTGCAATGGAAAATCATGCTCGTAGATGATCTTGTAAGGTACAGATAGCTGTAGGGTATCCTGTGTTAAATAGGCTTGATTTCACAACATTATCCTATCAAGTTTATTTGTCAAATATCACATATACAGAATCGAAACTTTAAAACAAGCAGGAAAATGATTTGTTTGACTAGGATTGTAAATAGGTACTTATTTGTGATGTCGTACTGACTTAATGAGTCTTAGATTTTGCTATTTGATTGGTCTTAGATTTTGCTATTTGGTTGTTCAAGAAAAAAATCTAAGCATAAAAATACCATCTTGCTGGTTCTGAATGGTGACAAGTTTCCCTGGTATTGGGATCATCCCACTAATCACTGTAAGAACACTTAGTGCTGTTCACCTCTAGACATCAATTTGCTTTATACCTTTGTGCTTTTATAAATCTTGAAACTGGAGATGCCTAGGGACCTGTTCATGCACTGAGGCCCTGATGAAACCGTGAACTGAAGTAATCTGGTCCTCCCATGGTGGGCTGCCTCTGCTACCCACACTCTGGCTCTGCTGGAGGGGACAGCAGTAGCTGCAGCGTTGTCCACCTCCGTCCTCCCAGTCTGGTGCAATGCTGTGCTGTAGCGCAGTGCCCCATCAGCGTCACAGCTGCATTCACTTCTGCACTTCCCTAGATATGTAATTTCGATGCTATATGGGTATCTTTGCATGACAGTGTGGCATTTTGCCCCTTGACTTCCCTCAGCTGGAATCACCTCATGCACACCTGGCTTTGCACTGCTTTCCAAAAATTTGTATCTTATTGCCCCTTTAACAAAATTAATGTGCTCAATATCTTCTTTCACAAAATATTTTGCTCACCAGCTTTTCATTGATTGTGTTAGTTTGGTGATGGTCAGGAGCTTTGTCCTCTCCTTTGCTTTCATTTCTCTTACACAATCATGTCTTAGCAGTGGGACTGACAAGAACAACAGACCCTAATGAGAGTGTGAAGAGGCATGTGAGGATCTGGTTACACAGCTGTGCATAGCACTCCTCATCACCAAAGCCACCCAGACCTGGGAGAGCTGGGGTGACAGTCTGCTCCATCCTCCCCTCTTTGAGAGGTTATGGAGGGACCTGACTCATTAATGTACCAGGTAACACAGAGCGTGGACAGTATCAGTGAATTAAATGTACCCAAGGTCTTTCTTTGGCCCCGAAACCAACAGACCTGGACTGGCTTGTGTCCATAGAGCAACCTCTCAGAGCTTCCAACATCGGGTGGCTGTATCCAGGCAGCCCCTTGGAAATAGCCTTTGTGCCTTATTCAGAAATAGTTTGAGTGAGGGTAATCTGGCACGAATGAAAAGCATATCGGGGACCCTACCAACAGGTCAATTAAGCTCCTGTGCCCACGAACGTTTTCTCATCACTGTTTAATCCACAATCATTTGTGGTGGAGGAAGGGCAGGGGAGAGGCATCTGCTAAATTTTTGCACTTCCCATTATATTGGAGCCTCCTTTATCTTTACCCTGGAAAGAGCAAGCCTTGCGGTGTCTTGGCAACAGATATTTCCCTCTGGAAGCTGTTAAGGGAGAAGTGGACTCCTACACATAGCTTAGCTACACTGAAAAATGCTGAAAGCCATTTCCATCCCTACCTGCTCCTTCTCTCAGTCTTCTGAGTTGAATCATACCCTGTGTGTTAGCCAACGCTGCATTAGTCCTCCCTGTGTCTGCAAACCCATGTACGAGACATGCGACATTCTCAGCAGCAGTCAGCTCTGGTGGTGTGAGTGTCTGAGCCTAGAACAGGTTGGGCAATACTCGCTTTCAGAGGCAGCTGCCTGACTTTAACTCACAGCAAATCATGTGTGTGTCCCTAAAAGTCATGTTGAAGGGAAGAATTATATATAGTCCTTAATAAGTAGCACTATCCCTTTCTATTTACTTCCAGCGTGCAGGGAATGAGACATGCTTTTTAAACCTGTGTCAGTCCCACCTTTTTGCCTTTTGTTTCAGTCTGGAAGGGTGCAGTGCTGACCTTTAATCCCTGAAGGAAATGTAAGTAGGAAATATTTAACATTTTGCAATCATAATAGAATTCTTCTTTATTGTTCAGATTCTGTGAACAAATCTGGAAGGACTTGAGGATCTAAATCCCCCAAACACTTACTACACAACAGAGGTGAATCACAGTTTCCAGGCTCCAGGAGCTAACGCCTGTTCAGACTAATCCATTGATTTTGTGCATTGCTCACAAATAAAGCCTCTTTTTGCCCCTCTCCCCTCAGAGCTTTTAAATCAGGCTTCTACATATGAAAAGCTTTTCTGATTCCTGTAATTTGTATGAGATGGATTCAGTGGGATTGTTTTTTCCTGTCTTTAATTACTTCCTCATCAGTTCAGTTCACAATGCTCCAAAAACACAGCAATAGTATCCTTCAGCATTTTACTTTATCTTCCCGTGAAAAGAAAAAATCTGATCTGATTCTACCCATGTCTGAAAAAGATGGTGGTTTATTTTACTGCTGCAGAATGACAGCATATGAATATAGAGACTTATCAAATAGTATTCACACATGAACAAGCAACTGCAAGTATTGGCACTGTCAAAAGATAGCTGTCAGGGAAAGATCATGTCATAAACCAAGAGAAGCTACAAATCAAATTAGATGTTGAGCATATTGAACACACAACCAAGAGCTAAATGGTTCTTTCCTTTTAAGAAACCTGATATCTCTATTTTTCATATGCTACAAACCACACGTCATTCAAATATTACATTTATAAATGATTTAAAATGATTAATAAATGTTAAGAGCACGCTACAGGTCTAAGCTCTACATGTACCAGATGGTTATAAGTGTATCTTGTACGTAAGTACCATGATAATTAGCAAACTATTGACCTGATGAAGTCTGTAAAATTTTTTATTTATTGAAATATCTATTAATCATCCATTAAGCCCTTATACATTAACTTGTATATGAAGGTTTAATAAAAAGCATGAAAAAATGCCTCCTTTCCTACTCGTGCAGTAATGACTCAGAACATAGCTCACAATGCTATTTAATAAATTTTACTATGGAGCAGTGTAGTGCATGTTATGAGATGATCTGAAATATTTGTTTTGCAGAGCTGAAAAGGAAAACACAATATGGTGGTATTCATGTCGATTTTTCATTACTAAGAACTGCACTGTGAGATTGGAGGAAAACTAGGAAAAAGAAAAGAGAGACTTCCTCCTTGATGGGTAATTCTATCACCTACTAGCAGAAATATCACAAGACCTGGTCACCCTGTTCTTCCTCACGCCTGTACAAGGAACTTAAAAGCTATAAAAAACTCCTGGAAAACACAAATAGAAATGTGTATTTGGAGGCATTATGCCGTCTCCAGCAGGGTGCTTTCCTTTACATGTTTTGATAAAGCTGATGATTCAACTTTAGAGCCATCATAATATTTTGTGTTTGCTAGGCAGCTTTTATTCCAGAAGCTCAAAGCCCGTTACAAACAGAACTACCCTTTCACAGCAGGCTGGATAATTATATATTGGCATTACTATTTCACAGACTGGCAAAGGAAACCAGCACCTTGCTCAAAGTCACACAGATAGTTGAGACAGGAGGGCTGCCCTGGGTATTTTGAGCAGTGATTCAGAGCAAAACTTCAGTAGATGCTTCAGCTGCTGAATGTGCTTCATGCCACTGAAGATCAGTAAGACATACCCTTGCTCGCTGAGCCTACTGAGCAGGCTCCTGTCCAGCCTCAGGACTGTCATGCCTCCTTCTTTTCTCAGATGTCAAAAGAAAGCAGTTTCATCTCTCAGCTGCTGTTCCTACTGCATATTATTCCCCTTAATGATATGTCAGGCACAGTTACATCCTGAGGTCCCCAGACAATAGCTGGCATGCCACTCACAGCCACATAAAAGAGGGAGAAATGCTACATGTCTGCAGATAGACAGACGGTTAACTACTGTAATTTACATTTCACCCCTACACCCAACAGACTACAAATAAGATAATGGAATTTAAAAATGTGCTTGCATGGTTTAAGAAAAAGCAAATTTACAAAGAGCTGCCTAATTAGGCAAGAAGCTAGGGCTGCGCAGATGTTTTCATCTGTTCTCATCCCATCAGAAAACATTGAACAATCCCATCATAGAAATTGGGAGGTCATTTTTAGTGTGCTTTATAATTATATAACAGATAGCTCTTTGGAAAAGAGCCCTTATTAATGAACCGTAAATAGACACCTCCCTGAGGGCATGTTGTACTCATTGTGGATAGGACACTGGTCAGATGGGATTCAAAAATTCTCGTATAAGCTCATAAAAAAAGCTCATAAAGTGCATGCTTATGATTCAGTCTTTATTATAGCAATGCTTATGAGGGATGCATTGACATACTTGTAATCTATTAAGTTAACCTGTATTCTAGACCTATGCAAGATTCTGTTCTCAATTCTGTGCAAGACAATGGGTCTGCAAAATGTAGGTGAAAGACAGATGTAAATAATTGACATTTTTTAAAGTTCAGGAAAGCTCTTAAATGATTTTTGTCAAATTTTAGGTTAATGTTATTATTTATTAGATTTCTTTTTAAAGTGTATTACCATAGGATACTACAGGCACTGTATCCTTTGTAGTTCTATGGTTACAGCTCTTATGGATTCTTAGTTCTGCTCTTAGACACGTACATGCTGAAATAGCTAAATAATAGTTTCCATTGTCAAAAGACCAGTGAGCTGCCCAAGTCTCTCTGAAGCTGTGGATTTCTGCATTAGTTCTGATTATGGCCACTTAATATCTCTCATCCCAGATAGCTATATTAGTTTAGAAACACTACAGATTCTTGTGGCCCAGTATCTGTCTTCAGTGCCTGAAATTACTTCTTAAACCTCTCTTTTGCCTAGCTATTAGAGACTCTGGCTAACAAGTCCCATTGAATTGCAAAGGAGCTTTAGGTGCTTGGCATATTTCAAAATGTCAGTCTGCTTTTACCTAAATACTAATTAGATATTTCAGACCAGATAATTGAAACTCACAGCACTCTGAAAAATATGGTTATCCTTATTTTGGGTTACTGAAGAATATCCAAAGCCAAGCAAAAAGTATGGCTAGCTGACAGTTTTCCCATACATACAGCTAAAAATGACATTTGCATCTTTTCCTTAACCACTCTTCCAACCTAAATCCTTCTCACAGCCTTCTTTGTCAATCAAAACCAATCCATCTATCACTCTGAAAGACCAGTGTTATATGCTGTGTAGGAGGCTTGCCTGTCTGCTGCAGATATTCATAGAGTACCACTTTGCTCTACCCTAAGCAGTAGAACAAATTCCCTGCTGACAATATACACTGAGGGACTAATAACTCATCTGAGTAAATGCCAATATCTTGAAGTCAGGTATGTAGTGGCCTTAGACTCTTCTCATAATCAGTGAAGATGTTAGCATCTCTAGTGTTTGTGTCATGGATTTTATCCTGAGTAGATGTCTAGAATTGACCAGCTGATGCACACCACAGGTTACCGTTTCTCTCCAGTCATTATGAACACACTAGAGATACTGACTCAGCTATAGGTGTTAAAAGTAGGGATGTCTACAGCTAGGTAAGATGAATCCCTCCTGTGCTTCTGATGAATGATGTAGAAAAGCCCAGGCAGCTCTCCTACAATGAATCAAAGCCTTGTAAGAGGGAGCTCTGTTGTCTAAGAGGGAGCTCCTTTGATCTTCTGCCTTTTAATAGAAAGCAATGAATATTCAGATAAAAGAAGGCAGAAGACTCTATGTATAGCAAT
>VYZW01058122.1:1172-15000 GCA_013401315.1 Balaeniceps rex | reverse complement strand
AAGACAGTGTGAGGCGGTGCCCTTCTTGCAGAGCAACTACCATGGGGAAAAAAGTTAGAGATGCAAGAGAAGTACAGATGAGTTTTGCCTGCTCCTTTGCTTATCTTGCCCTAAAAGAGAAAGAAAAAAGGGTGGGGGCGTGTTACATGGGGATATTCATCCATGAAAGTGGTTGCTTCTAGAGACTTCTAGACTGGAAAAAGTTTTGGTACCTTTGAACATAAGCTGTACTGAATGTGTAGCATTTCAGTTGTTTTTTCCCCTGAACACTTACAGAGCATAGTAAGAAGAAAGTAAGCCTTCTCTTCTCATTACTAGTAGGACCTTTTTTAACTCTTACCTTGTATTTGATGCAGTACTGATTTGTTTTCAGTTTTTTAGCCAAACTAGAGAAGTGTTTTGATTCAAATTAACTTGGGTGGATTTTTCTTGCTAAACTGGAGCGGGGGGAGGAAAGAAGAAAAATGTTTTGTTTTCTCAAGCCTTTAAAATCCTTTTAATTGCACACTGGCAATTTTCTAAACAAATATGTCACTTCAAAATGAAAACAGATGAGTCCATTTAAAAAAAAATGAAGCTTTTCTGAAATTAAAAAATCCACGATAATAAATTTACTACAATCACAATAAAACTTGTCTAATAATAAAACTCCTTTTTTTAGCAAAACATATAATAAAGCCCTCAAACTGCTCTACTTCTGTTTGGTTTTAGTTTCAACTCCTGGCTGACACCACCTCTTTTTTGCTGATCTCACTGTTGTTAAAAAGTTTCCTTGCCCTTTCATTTTTACCCCTTCACCTTTCTTTCCTCTTTGAGCTCTTTCTTCCATGCTGCTTCTTGTAAATGCAAGTTCTCAAAGAATAATCAATGAAGGTATTAAAGCGACCACAGAAAGTCTGTCAACACTCAAGAGCAGCACAGCAGATATGGTTCTGTGTTAGGTTCCTCCTTCAGCTCAGCCCATCCGTGAGCTGCAGTGAGAAGGATATGGTGACTCAGAAAGGACTCCTGGAAGGTCGCTTGCAGGGTAAACCAAAGGAGCAAGTTTTAGTGAGCAAGTAATATCTTTCTTGAAATGGTCTCAATCGCATTGTTTCCATTGTATTCAGCCGAGTACTGGCATCTTTGTCTTCTGTAAAATATCACACTGTCCTTTCTCACCGTATCAAGTTTACACGCTGCCAGGCAGCACAGAGCTGTCATGCATCCTCTTCCTTCATCAGCAGAAGAGGGTGGCGGTACATATTTCTGGTTTCTGTTTGGAAAGATTTCCATGCTCCGTACATAGCTGTTATTTTGAGAAAATCCAAGTCTAACTGGTTCTAAGAGATGACCCCTCATAATAAACTGTTTTCCCCGTGTTTTCTCTTGAGCTGCACTACTCTGTACCTCAGGACTTTGCTGGGCTGCACTCCTAATGCTGGTTAGGCCTGAGTCTAGCAAAGGGTTCCCACGACATTCTTCTCTGTGTGAGGCTTGATGTGTGCAAGAAGGTCACATGAAAATAGTTGGAGTTCAGGTATGGTGTGAAGAAGAGTTTCAGTGCAGAGCCAAAACAACAGACTTCAATGGAAAATTACCCCACATAGCCCTTCTTTTTTTTTTTTTTTTTCCTTTCCTTCTTTTTTGCCTCTTTCTTTTACTCCCCGCCCCCCTTGGTACAATGGCCTAATTCAGATGCTGGAAACACGGCAGTAGAGAGTTCATAAACGATAGGAATTACACCCCTCATTTCCTGTCTCTTTTCTAGTTTGTAGAAAGTCTATCAATTATGATAACATCACATCTATGAAAAATAAAGATGCTTTCAATATTAAAGGAAATATAACAATAGCAGATCAAAATATAAATACAGATTTTTTTTTTTTCTATGGTAAAGATGGTGTAAAATGGGGATGCAACATTATGCCTATTTCCTTTTAAAATTCAGCATAACCCACCTAGTAAGTTCTACTGAATTTGGGATCTATTTATGTATTTTTCAGTTCTGGACCTCCTGGCTGTCCAAATGGAGTTTTCAGGAAACTACACTTAAGCTTCTGTTTATTAATAGCTTGGTCTTAATTTACAATATTATTGTTGTAGTCAAAAAGTCCATTGTTTTGATTAGGATGGATGTGGCGATCAAAAAGCAGCCTTAGGAGAGAAACTAGAGAGCTTGTTGTTTAGCCTTGCAAACTGAAGGCTAGAGGGAACTGTGCAATAGATCTGTATAAATGCATAGCAGAGATGAATGCTAGGGTCAGAGAAGGGGTGCTTAAGCTAAAGGACACTGCTGACCCAGAAAAAAAGGATATTAACTGACTAAATTTAGGCTGGAAAATGCTCCCCTGATGGTAAGAATACTCTTCTAATAACGTCCTGGAATTGCCTTTTAATGTCAGCAGCAAGACTCAGGCCAAACCCAATTCAGAGGTAAAGTCTGATGACTTTCTGAATGGGATTATATAATCAACTTGCATTAGCAGAGGTCTGCTTTGGAGGCACTTTGGGGTTTTTTTGGTGTTGTTTTTTTTTTAAATACAAAAGTTTGAAAAAGAGGAACTGAAAACATCTTTAGGTCACGTTATTTGGAGATTTATGTAAGAATTATACGAATGAAAAATTTTGCTGAAAGAATGCATTATTATTTGGAGTTTGGTTTTGGCATTAGGTAAAACGAGTCTTGATTGTATGATGTGCTCTGTATTGCTACATGCTTGTGTGATACCTGTAGATATAACTGGTAAGCCACTGAAGGACATATACTTACAAAATACAAAGGACACTTATGTCCCTTTCAATATCCCATGTACTTTATTCAAAAATAGGCTCTCGTTATGACACAATCTCCTAGATATGTTGTAATCATATGTGGTTTGTGGTCATAGTTAGTAGCTTTGGATTGCTGCCTGAGGTGCAATGAAACAGTTTAGGTGTCACAAACGCTACCTTGTTTCCAAACAAAGATTGGCTGCCTGTGCTTCTTACCTTGACACATTTGGAGATGTGACCTTTTTGTACTTGTTTGTTTCAGGTGATGATTTTTCTGGTACATAATTTAACATAGTACTTGCTTTTTGCTTTTAAGTAGTAAAGTCTATGATACTCCATGCATTGCCTGACAATCTATTATTCCCAAATCAGACATTTGGGTTTCTCTGGACTCAGTTGCACTGTCTTTTTTCCAGCTTCTGATATGTAACAGTTCATGTTCAGAGGTCCTTGTTGTATGCAAAGCTTCATTAGCCTGCACAAGATTTTATTTTTTATGTTTTTTGCTGCTCCACTGAAGTTGCATCATTTTATGTAAGCTGTAAGATCTGGCCTGTAAAACTCCATGAATGTATGTTGAAAGTCAGGTTTCCTGAATTCAGACAATCTAATGAAAATTTGCTACTCTTGACAGTTCAAAGTTGTTGAAAAGAAGTGTATGTAGGAATTTATGCCTGGGTCAGGGCAGAGTTTAAGTGATGTACAGATGGTAGCTATGGAAACAATATCTGAGTTTGTCTCGATGGTCATGAGGAAGGTAAATAATGAACAAACTGTACCAAATAAATGTACGAGCTGTGCTGAACGGAGGTAAACCAAATTCACTAAGAAAGACACAGAACTAGAGGTTTACTGGCAGCTGCACGCTTGTTTCTCTTCAGTGTGTATGCAGTGAATATAATCTTAGCCAAGGGTTGGGTTGCACATCTGCCTTGACCCTAACGCTACAAGCTCCAATATAAATGTTTAAAAAAAAAAAAAAAAAAAAAATCTATCTCATGCCTTCCAGCGTAGCACACAAAGTCCATTGCTCTCTGCAGTGGTTTTAGTAAGTACAACTGCCCTTGCTTACGTTTTTAGCTTTCAGATTTCCCTGGCTCAGCTCTTGACATGGTAGTTACTAGGGATTTTATATCTGTGAATTTTGGTAAATGGAGCTGGATTAAAAGATTTCGGGCTGGCCACTCTTCCTCTATTTATGCTTCATGCTACTTTCACAAAAAGATGCCGGCTGAGAAATCCCATTGCAAACCTTGCCTCATAGTATCAGCAGAGCTTTATGTGAGATGTCCAGATGGGATGGCTTTCAAGTATAAAGGAAGAGGCGAGACTACTAACACAATCTTTAAACTTTTCAGTTTAGCTTTGATTGGAGAAATGAACTAGGTTTCAATATTAAGCTTTTTACTATTTATTTTTGAACTGCTTTTTCCATTATTGCATATTCAGATGTGGGGGGATTGATCAATAGGATTCTGTAAATAATTTGATTGCCATACCTTACTTGATCAACTATTTAATCAAAATAGTTGATAAACTGTTTCAAAGGCTTTAATTTGGGCCTGTGAGGGGTATTTGTCTCACCGAGTCAGAGAACTAAGATGATGTTCAGCTAGTGTTAACAGAAATGCGCTGTTTGTGGAATGAAGCATTTTCATTCCACATCTGTAAATTATTCCAATAATTTGAGATACAAAAAAAAGAAGTCACTTTATGTTGGTGGTTGGGACACTTTACCCAGGAAGTGGCATCATGTGAGTTATTGTGTCTGGTTTGGTACTTATGCACACTTACATATTTCTACAATGTGCAGAAGAATGAGTAAGGGAGATTGAAAGCCCCATGTAATCATTAGATTTTCCAGATAGCCGTCCTGGAGATTGTGGGTTCATGTGTCCTTCAGCAAACAAAAATTGTCTGTGTTTCATTGTAGGTGACTGGCTAAAGCCACTTCCCTCCATTTACAAACCATTGGGTTAAAAAAGATTATCGCCTGTCTTTGTGTGTGGTAGATGTGCAGGGGTGATTAACCAGAAACACCCATAAAAATAAAATCAAAGTTATTTCTGAACCAATTGCTTTTACTAGTTTGGGTTGAATTTGTGAACGTTTCAAGCTGAAACTACATTTCATGGAAATTTTGTGGTTTGTGAGTAAGTTTTGCCCAGCTCTCATCTGTATGCAGATCAAAGCACACCCTAATGTTGTTTATTCAATGGTTCTCCTGCACATATAAGTATAGAGAATTGTCTTTTTATATAGGCCAAATCAGCCTACTAAAAAATGTTCTCCTATGTGCAGTTATTCTCTAACGGTAATATTTCCTGGATGATCTCTGACAAAGTAGAAATCTGTGAAGAGAAAATTTTATAGTTCACTGGTAATCATAGTAGCAGAGCTCTTGTTCCAAGAATGGGGGCCTAATTACCTTATGAAATTCCAAAAAATCAGACTGACTATAGTATATTTTACATCATGTGCTGAAATTATTTTAAGATATGAGCAATTTCAATCCTTTTTAATAAAAGCTTTTTGCACGGCACTTTAGGAAATCTGTATATAAGTGGTTTTACTGAATCATTCTTGGCATTTATTCAGGGGGATGCAAATCCTGTTAACTGGCAGCTATATATAGATGTAATAAATGCACAGTCATAATTTAATTAACTGTGGTGCTTTTTTTTCTTTTGAGAAACATCTTTAAAATAAAATAAAATTCTGTGCATCTTCTTTGTGGTAATTTTAAATAAAGTTAACTTACAATTCCTGGGCAAAGGCCTGCTTATATCAGTCTTCAAAAGTTTGATCCATTTGAATTATTGTTCTCCATTTAACAACAAAAACAATTTTAAAAAAATATACCCTTTTGTTGCTTTCACTCATGAAAGGATTAAGAAATGTCTAACAGAATCCAATGGTAGTGGTGGAGACAATAATAAAAAAAAGTCATAATAAATTATTGAATATTGTGACAAGTTTCATTGCTTGCAGTGCTTCAAAAAGAATCTCTCTCTCAAGGGTCTAATCCTGGTCCCATTCAAGCTGATGGAAGTTCTTCAACTAATTAAATGAAAACCAGCAGAGACGCAAGTTAAAATGAACTTGGTAGCTGGAATGCCACTTTATATTCTGCCTCAGCAGAGATTAAACTTGTTGCCTACTGAAGGAAATTCTTCATTTAGTTACTAAATTTTAATTGCAAAGCATGTGAAAAGCAATATTTTAAGTTGTAGTGAGAAGCATCCCTGTCTTGCATTTACTTGTGTTTCATCTTCATATGCCTCTGTCACTGTGGGAGGTATACTCATAGGTTTCCTATATGGAAGTCAACCTCTCACCTGCTTACCTGTGAGTTGTTGGTGACTTAAGCCTTGGATGACTGGACTGTGCTGGCTAAATTCACGATTTCAGTCATACTACCTAAGCTGCATACTGTCTGAATACTTTGGCTTTAACTCTCTAGTAGTCAGCGCACCTTTAAAAATAGAGCTATCAAGTATTTTATGTTATAGTGACTAAGTGTAAAAATGGTTTTAAGATCATATTAGGCAATGCAAGTACATGGCACTTTCTCATTGTGTTGGGTCGACCTTGGCTGTTGGTAAGATGCCTGCCCAGCCATGCTCTCATTCCTCCTCCTCCACAGGATGGGAGGGAAAGTAAAATGGGAAGGAAAAAAAAAGAAAAAAAAAAAAAGCTTGAGGGCCAAGATAAAGACAGGGAAATCGCTTACTGAAGGGTGCAGGGGGATGGGGAATGGGGGCCTGCGGTCAGTCCATACCAGCTCCTCTCTGCCGCTCCTGCCCTCTCACGCTGTTCCCCTGCCGCAGCGTGG
Source organism: Balaeniceps rex (assembly GCA_013401315.1). Classification (NCBI taxonomy): domain Eukaryota; kingdom Metazoa; phylum Chordata; class Aves; order Pelecaniformes; family Balaenicipitidae; genus Balaeniceps; species Balaeniceps rex. Next base: position 8,411 of record VYZW01058122.1, on the reverse strand, counting down.
GCTCTCCACAGGCCGCAGCTCCCTCACGAGCCATCCCCCTGCTCCGGCGGGGGCTCTCCGGGGGAATTTCTGCTGCCGGGGGGGCGGCTGGAGCCCCTCCTCCCCGCCTCCCGCCCTCCCCTCGGGGCTCGCAGGGCTGTTTCTCACACTTTCTCTCACCCGTCACAGCCGGGCAGCGTTTTGCCCTTTCTCAGCTGCCTTTCCCCGAGGCGCCCGCCCAGTGGCTGAGGGACTCGGCTGTGCCCTGTGCTGGAGCCGGCTGGAACCGGCTGGAACCGGCTGTGTCCGGCACGGGGCAGCCCGGCCTCTCCTCACAGAGACCCCTGCAGACCCCTGCCAGCACTTGGGCACCGTGTGCCTCACACACTCATCAAGAAACGTGCGAGCGACAGCCTGCAGACACGTAGCAGAAAGTTGTGTTGCTCCCTCAGGTAATTTCCTACTCCTATTTCTCTCTTTCCATTTGTGGCAGGTGGACCCTGGCTGGACACCAGGTGCCCACCAAGCTGCTCTATCACTCCTCAGGTGGACAGGGGAGAGAAAATATAACGAAAGGCTTATGGGTCAAGATAAGGACAGGGGGAGATCACTCACCAATTACCGTCACAGGCAAAACAGACTTGACTTGGGGAAATTAATTTAATTTATTGCCAGTCAAAATCAGAGTAGGGTAATGAGAAATAAAACCAAATCTTAAAACACCTTCGCTCCATCCCTCCTTCTTCCTGGGCTCAACTTCATTCCTGACTTCCCTACCTCCTCCCCCTGAGAGCTGCGGGGGGACGGGGAATAGGGGTTGTGGTCAGTCATCACACGTCTCTGCCATTCCTTCCTCCTCAAGGGGAGGACTCCTCATGTTGTTCTCCTGGTCCAGCGTAGTGTCCCTCCCGTGGGAGACAGTCCTCCACAAACTTCTCCACCATGAGTCCTTCCTCCTGCGGGCTGCAGTTTGTCACAAACTGCTCCAGCGTGGGTCCCTTCCATGGGGTGCAGTACTTCAGGAGCACACTGCTCCAGCATGGGTCCTCCACAGGGTCACAAGTCCTGCCAGCAAACCTGCTCCAGGGTGGGCTCCTCTCCCCACAGGGTGACAGGTCCTGCCAAGAGCCTGCTTCAGTGTGGGCTTCCCACGGGGTGACAGCCTCCTTTGGGTGCATCCACCTGCTCCGCTGTGGGGCCTTCCATGGGCTGCAGATGGATATCTGTTCCACACAGCATATCCAGGACAACCAGAAGATCAGGCCCAGTCAACACAGGTTTATGAAGGGCAGATCCTGCTTGACTAACCTGATCTCCTTCTATAGCAAGGTGACCTGCTTAGTGGATGAGAGAAAGGCTGTGGATGTTGTCTAACTGGGCTTTAGTAAAGCCTTTGACACCGTTTCCCACAGCATTCTCCTGGAGAAACTGGCTGCCCATGGCAGGGACAGGCATACTCTTTGCTGGGTTAAAAACTGGCTCGATGGCCGGGCCCAAAGGGCGATGATGAATGGAGTTAAATCCAGTTGATGGCTGGTCACAAGTGGTGTTCGCCAGGGCTCAGTGTTGGGGCCAGTTCTGTTTAAGATCTTTATCAATGGCCTGGACGAGGGGATCAAGTGTACCCTCAGCCAGTTTGCAGATGACACTAAGCTGGGTGGAAGTGTTGATCTGCTTGAGGGTAGGAAGGCTCTACAGAGGGACCTGGTTAGGCTGGACCAATGGCTGTGACCAGTTGTATGAGATTCAACAAGGCAAAGTGCTGGGTCCTACACTTGGGCCACAACAACTCCATGCAACGCTACAGGCTTGGGGATGAGTGGCTGGAAAGTTGCTTGACAGAGGGGGATCTGGGGATGTTGGTCGACAGCTGACTGAATATGAGCCAACAGTGTGCCCAGGTGGCCAAGAAGGCCAACGGCATCCTGGCTTGTATCGGAAATAGTGTGACCAGCAGGACCAGGGAAGTCATCCTTCCCCTGTACTCGGCACTGGTGAGGCCGCACCTCAGTTTTGGGCCCCTCAGTACAAGAAGGATATTGAGGTGCTGGAGCGTGTCCAGAGAAGGGCAACAAAGCTGGTGAAGGGTCTAGAGCACAAGTCTTAGAGGAGCGGCTGAGGGAACTGGGGTTGTTTAGCCTGGAGGAGGCTGAGGGGAGACCTTATCGCCCTCTATAACTACCTGAAAGGAGGTTGCAGCAAGGTGGGTGTTGGTCTCTTCGCCCAAGTAGCAAGTGATAGGACGAGAGGAAATGGCCTCAAGTTGCGCCAGGGGAGGTTTAGATTAGATATTAGGAAAAACTTCTTCATGGAGAGGGTTGTCAAGTATTGGAACAGGCTGCCCAGGGAAGTGGTGGAGTCACCATCCCTGGAGGTATTTAAAAGACGGGTAGACGAGGCACTTAGGGACATGGTTTAGTAGTGGACAGGTATGGTTGGACTCAGTGATGTCAGAGGTCTTCTTCAACCAAATGATTCTATGATTCTATGATTTGAAAATGTTTGGTTAATTCTAGCTCATGAGCTCTTCCCTTCCCCTCAGTAGCTTTTAAAACGCCTTCCCAAAAGTAGGTTTTGGTACACGTGGTTTCCCCTGAAATGTTTAAACTAACATTGGGTTTCCCAATCTCTATAATTTTTGTAATATTTTATTTTTAGTGAGTTTTTCTACTGTAGGCTGTTGCCTCACAGGAATATTCCCTTACCAGCTTTTGAGAGTACTGAGGGAAACGTGCATGGCTGCTAGGCAGGAGCATCACCGTCTCTCTTGTAGGCCTACCATGGTCTGGCAGTCTCTCTCACATCACTTCACTCATTTCAGAGCAGCTTCCTAAATTAACAGACGCTGAACTGCTGTGCACACTGTAGCAAGATGAAGGAGCATAGCTGCCTCGATAGTTCTCTAGCCCACTTGCATGAAACGCAAAGTGTTATAATTGATTTGTGTCGAAACAGACAGGGTGAAAAGTCAATTTTTTTATAGGTATTTACACGCTGTAAATGGTCCAGAGATTTTTAATAACTGTGACAATTACCATGAGGAAAAGCTAAACAAGTGTTATTGGTTGGAAAAATAAACCTGAGGATGCAGTTTGGTTTTGGAGAGGCCTTTGGGAAGGTGGCTCACCTGTTCCTAATGGCAGCAAGCACCTTGGCCTGGGGATTTTGATGTTTGTCAGTGGAAATCTGTTGCTGCCTCCTGAACTGTGGCAGGAGGGTTTTGTGTGGGTGGTTGCACAGAGTGCTAAGGAGCCATAGAAATATTAAGTGTGTATTAAAACACCCCCTTGGTGTAGAGGCAGGCTAGCAGTGCTAAGTATATGGATTTACAATTAGGTGGTGATTCTTGTGGTGAAGGAAATCTTACATATTTCAGTATTTTTACTAAATTAATCAAAGGTTTCTGACTTTATGGCAGTGATGGCAGATCTGTGCATGTGGTTGTGTACAGTGATGACTTCTATACTGTAAAGTTTTGGGGCCAAAGAGTCTTTGCTAATGATCTTATTTAAGGTTTGGGGAAGGACATGCATTGATCTTAATGAGATTCATCCAACAGATTAGCAGAATGAGGTTCTGAAGTATTTTTCTCCTTAGGATACCTACTCTGCTACATATTGAAGAGCAGGAGATAGATAAGTGGATACCGGGGGGGGGGACGGGACACACACATGACACAACAAAACCTACTTGTTAGCAAACTCCATTAGGACTTTGAAAAGGCCTTTAAAAACACACTTCCTTCCCTCAGAGGCACAGAGAAAAGACCAAGTAGTCATGATGTGGATAACAAAATTTTATTTTTGAATCCACAAATGATTAGGTCACCTAACAAAAAAAAAAAAAATCAGTCTTCATCCCACTAAAAAGCTACAGTCAGAAGAACCCAAGTTGCCCTAGAAATATTGTATTGCTTTTCCAGCTTTTATTTATATGCAGTGACAAAGGGGTTAAGCAACGGTTCATATGACAAAATTTCCAGATGTTATGAAGGGTCTGTCTATGTTGTAATGTAAATGTTGAAGTACCTGAATTAGTTTAAAAGAAGCACTAGAACGCTTTAGTTGTGGTAAACTGGCAGCTTATCAACACCAGTGATTTTTCTCTCCTATGCTCTTCAGTCAGAAACAACCAGGGAAGGTAACTGGGTATGGGCTTCTCACAGAGTAAGACAGCCTATGCTTAGACCTTTGTTGAAATAGGTGAACTGCTCCTGGTACCCCAGCTTGGTCCTTTCAATGCAGCTGGGATGTCTCCCTATTGCAGTGAAAATTACATACAAAATGATTTAGGGGGATTTCTGGGCACTGGGACTTGGAACACAAAAGAATCAGACAGTCAGAGAGGAAAAAACCAAAAAAAAACCAAAAAAACAAACCACCAACCCCACTTTTTTTCAAATTTTGTACATTTAAAAGATGAGGATCCAAAAACAATCAGATATTTGTGTGCCTTACAAGAGTATATAAAATTACAATAAGAAGTTAGAAAAAAGCTTTGGAAGTGATCACTATCACTATATCACTACTTATGTTTAGAGGATAAACCAGCCTTTCCGGTCTGAGCTCAGGAGGAAACTTTTCCAGGTTGGGGCAGCTCATCCTACGGCCACCTACTGAGTAGATTTTGCTGCACCTCCTACTGAATCAGCTGGGACTGCGCAGTGTTGAAGAGGGGATATCAGGGTATATGAACCCAGGGTATATGAGGGTCTCATCTAGCATGGGAGCTCTTTTTTCCATAAAGCACAAACCAGGGAAACTGAAAGAAGTGTGGTTTGGGGAGCTCAGGTTGAGGTAGGGACAAGGACTGGTACTGCAGCAGGATTCTTCCATCGCATGCAGTTAGCTTCTGGACTGAAAATGTATGCTAAAATGTTTGGGTTTGTTTGTGTTTTGTTTGGGATTTAGGGTTTTTTTGTTTGGTTGGGGTTTTTTAATCTTTTCCTGTATGTTACTGTCTCACTGCTGCCTATATCTTTTATTTCCTTTTTTTTTTAATAAATAAACTTTTTATTAGTAATTTGCTATGCCAGCTATAGAACTTTAATATGCCTTCAAGATAAGGCCTTGACAAGGTCCCATGTAAATCAGATACAGCTGTTTGCTAAACCCAGTCATTCTTGCCTTCTTGTTTTCTAGTAATTACCTCATCTACAAGAAATACTGTATTCCTGTATTGTGCCCCTGAGTATACTAAGTGTTTCTATTAGCTTGCCTGCTGCTGAGACGTCTTAGATTTTTTTTTTTAAACATCTTTTTTTCATCTAAATAAATAATATGGGGGTTGCACTTACTTTAGTTTGCATCATCAGTATTCCCACTGGTTTAAGAAAGTTTTTGTTGTATACGTTCCTTGTCTCCCTTGATGTCTGCCTATGGAGGTTTGAGATCAGGGATTGCTCAGACAGTCTGGAGTCTTGTCGGTCACAAGCTGAGATGCCCAAAGTTGGTGTTCTGGCTGATCATAATTTCTCCACATCTTTTCCTTCCTCTCCTGGGAGATGTATATCTGTTTCTGTCATTTAATCCCTGTTTTTTTGGAGCAATTAGTCAAAGAATTAATGTAATGTCAATAAATTACCCCAATCTCTGTCAGAGACCTTCTTGTGTCCAGCTGCAACATAGTTCCAGAGGTTATTTTTTTTTTTAATGTCCTCTATCTCTGAAAAGGTGGGGTTTAATTTGTATATTTATTCTGTGTCACTTAAGCCTGTTATATAATATCATTTGCAAGGTCATCTTGTCCTATTTCTGGCCCCAATACAATAAAACACTTAAGCACATATTTATCTTTAGGCGACTAAGTACTCCTATTGTCTCTGACGTTATTTTGTTGCCTTCTTGTAGAAAGGTATCTACTTCCACGATAAAATCTGGTTTATTTGGCAGATTCGATGATATGGTGCCTTGCCGTTGCAAATATAGTCTGTCATGCTTTACAGAAAGCACCAAGTTAAATACCTTTTTTATAAAAATTCATTTCCATGCAGTCTGGTTTGTTCTCTGAGTAGAATAGATAAGTGTGTCAAAACATACAGAAATCAGATTGAAAGTCTGATGGGGACATACCCCTGCTTGCAGTAGTAACCTCTGTCCCATCAGCTACTTGGTTCTTTCACATTGTGCACTCCATGTCCTTCTGCTCATTTGGTGTGATTTTTTTTTTTCCCCCTCTTTTTCCTTGTAAACTTTTCATCCCAAGGATAACATTGGCATCACATTGAAAGTGAGGTATACTGTGCAATTTCAGATGTGTGAACTTCACCTAAGTTTTCCAGGTTTTATGTTATAGCTTTCCCTTGAGTTTACTCACATGCCACAGCCAGTTCTATGTAAGAATTTTTGAAAATGGAAGAAAAATTCCTGAATTGATTCATCACCCTTTCCCATGCCTTTTGGGGTGTAATGGTTGCTGCTTTCCATACCGTAGGGGTGGAAAAGCAGTTCCTGTGCTCTGTCCTCTATGGATCCTTCATTTCAAAGATGACACCCCACCCCCCAAAACATTGTAAGATTAGTTAGTTTAAAAAGCCTAACAGCTTCTGCATCACTTTAATAATAGTTTTTCACCAAGCATCTCATAGCTCAAAGATGTTTATGCAATGCGTCTGTCTATCCTATCTTCCTAAAATGGTAAAGCATGAAACAAACCCATTCTGAATGAAGGTGGATGACAAAATACCATTTGCATTTGTAGCATAACTATTTTTAGGATTTCCTATTAGCTTCTGGGCTCTAATTTGCCTTTGCAGGCCAGTCAAGAAACATTACTGGCTACTTTATTTTCCAGATAAGCAAAGGCATGAAAAGGCATATGCTAACATTTGCAAATGTAAATGTGGGATATCCTGTGGACGCCTAGGTTAAGATATCTGGTTGTCTTGTACTTCTCAGTGTAAGTGTGTTTAGTTTTGCCATTCAACTCTGGTAGTGCTGCAGGTAGCTGTTCCAAAGCTGTAAAAGTCTACAGAAAGTGCAGGGGAAGAAGAAACTGGCCCCAAAAGGGGAAGAAAATAATGTGTCAGATTTTTTTCATGATATTACACTGGTTTGAATAATAGTGTTACTTCACTGAAGTAATTTGAAATTTAAAAGTTCATTACAAGAAATAAATGTTTTGATACTACAGCCTTATATGTCCTGATGACATAATGATTACTACTGATTCCTAATGAACAGTGACTTGTTTATAACATGTATTGACATGTTTAAAACACTTTTTGACCCTTTAAAACACTTTTTTAAATGGGAAAATGGG
>VYZW01058108.1:264-12917 GCA_013401315.1 Balaeniceps rex | reverse complement strand
CAGTGGCAGGGTGCAGCAGGGGGTCATGGGTGGGGATAACGGTGCAGCACGTAGGACACAGGTGGGGACAGCAGGGCATGGGGGGGAAGTGGGTGGGGATGGCGAGGTGCAGCAGGGACCCAGGCGGCTGGGGGGGCATGGGGGTCAATCCCTCTGCAGCCACAGCAGGATGGGTGGCGGGGGAGAGCCCCCAGCAGAGCCCAGCTGTGGGTGCGGGAGGGTGTGGGCAGGAGCTGTGGGTGCAGGCAGGAGCTGTAGGTGTGGGCAGGAGTTGGTGTGAGGAGCCTGCAGCCCAGCTGGGTGGCACAGGCCTGCTGTCCCCATGGCTGGGCGGTGCTGGGCCTGCTGGGGGCCCTGCCTGGCCATGGTAGCTGGGTCCTGGGGGGGGTGGAGGGCTTCTGCCAGGCCCCAAACACCTTGGCCTCAGGTCCTCCTCCCAGGCGCCTTCCCGTGCTCCTGCTCGGAGCTCGCCGTAGTCTGCGGGGCCGCGGGTGAGGAGGTGCCGTTCATTCCCAGCCTGTCCAGGCCTCCCCACCGGGGCGGCGTTTCTGCTGCCTGCCCCTTGCTGGGCCTGGGGAAGGCAGGCTGTGCAGGCAGGGCGAGCCACAGCTTGGCAGACTGGGGCAGGCTCAAGGCCCTTTGCCTGCGTCTCTGCAGACCCTCCAGAAGCCCGAGCTGACAGTTTATTGGCACCTTCCTCCCCTGTGCCGTGGAGCCGGCACCGCTCCCTCCCAGCTCCGCTGAGCTCCATCCCCGGGGCTCCGGGGAAGAGCCGTGGCTCTAGCACCGTGCTGCTTCCCTGGTGCTGGGAAGGGAGTGGAGACAATGGCAAATTCCGGGAACAGTGCACGGAGCGGGCAGCTCTCCCGGCTCGGGTTTCCGTGCTGTTTCCCTTCCTGTAGTACAGAGGCTCCTCCACTCCCTGTTGTTGTCTGCATGCGCTCGTTCGGCCGCTGCTTTTCCTGGGATGCTCCCGGGATGTCTGACTTTGTTTCACAGTACAGCGTGCACTGTGCTAGAGGGGCTGCTGCCCCTTCCCTCCCCAACACAGCCACCGCCTGCCCCCCCCCCCCCACCCCCCCCCCTCCCCCCGGCCCCCTCCGGCGCCGCGGCGTGGGGGGGGGGGNGGGATGTCTGACTTTGTTTCACAGTACAGCGTGCACTGTGCTAGAGGGGCTGCTGCCCCTTCCCTCCCCAACACAGCCACCGCCTGGCCCCCCCCCCCGATCTCACCCTGTCCCCGTGGCAGCTCTCGGCTACGCTGGCTGGGTGGGTGCGAGCCCTGCCTAATGTGCTGGAGGAGCTGGTGAGGGAGAGGAGAGGAGAGGGGCTCCCTGGCCCCCCGGCCGCTGAGCCTGCCTGCAGCCAGCCTCGGCCCCAGCGCCCTGCGGGCAATTGCCTGATCCTGGCCTGAGCTGGGGCCGGGCTGTGGCCGGGGGCTTTGCTCCCGGTGGTGTCAGCCGCGCTCTCCTGATCTGCTGCACCACGCAGGCTCTTAAGCCAATTAAAGCGGTAACTCTCAGCACCGACCCTCCAGGACATGTCGGTCTCAAGCTGCAGTTGAGGCTCTTTCTAATCTCGGGATTTGGGATTAGCCGGGGTGACCAGTTAAATGCAGTTTGCTAAACCCATTAGTGAGGTTGGATCCGGTGCAGGTGGATGCGGCAGTTTAAGAAGCGTTGAATAAATGCTGCATGTGAAGGGAAGGCTTTTCCCTGGCCAGGGCACCGTGCCCCTTGCCAAACATTTCCCCTTTCCCCGATTTACCCGCCGCCTCCCTGCCTCGCGATCGCCTCGGCAGGTCTCACCCCTACCAAATCCATCGCGGTGCAGCCCCGAGCCCCAGCGGTGACAAAGACCCCAAATCACAAAAAGAGAGGGCACACAGGCACGCCGGCTCCGAGCACTAACTCTGAGATTATCCCAAATGAAAGCTTCTGCGAGAAGCTGCTGAAGTTAGTTGTCATCAGCGCGTTCATGATGCAAATGCAAATACTCCGCCACGGATGCTCTCCGGAGACGGTGTCGGTTGCATGACCATGTGCTCATGTAAGCAGCAGCGGCGCGGGCCCGGCTGGGGGACGGGCGATGGGATGCTGCCGCGCTGGGGGGCTGCTTCTTGGATGGTTTTGCAGCTCAGGAATTGTTGTCCGCTCTGCTCACAAAAAGTCACCAACTTTTTCACCAAAGAAATGCCGCAGGGAAGGTATGCTGTGCACGCCACGTGTGCCTCCCACGCGGCAGCGTGCCGGGGTGCCCTGCCACCTCGGTGGACCGGCGGCTGGCTGTGTGTCTCTGCGGGTCCCGTTGTGCTGGGGACAGCCCTGCGTGTGCCCGTCGTGCCCCGTGTCTGCTGTAGCCCATGGTCACACCTGGTTTGGCTGCCTCGGGGTCACCAGGGCCGGACCCGGGGTGCCCTCTCCACCCACAGTTCCTCCCCGAAAGCCCCCCACCAGCCCATGTCCCCCCATCCTCCGCTGGCTTGGGGACCCAGTGCCACCCCTCGGTCCTGACGCCAGGCTGGTGGCAGCCCCGCGGGGCACAGACACCCTCAGCGGCTCCCTGGGTGGGCTTGCGAGGGGTGGCAGAGCTGGGACCCGCAGGTGTCCCCCCCCGGCCCCTCTGCTCCCCGGGGCTTTGCTCTGCCCGCTCAGGAGCCCTCTCAGCCCCGGGAGCACCCGGCGTCGGGGGTCAGCTTGTCCCGCTGCAGGACCCAGCGCCGGGGTCCGTCACTTGCTGGGGGTCCCTGCGGGGCCCAGTGCGCAGGACAAGGGGCTTTTTAGGGCCGGGCTGAGCCTTTCGCTGAGCACCCCAGGCACCCAGGGGGACGGTGGGACGCGGGGGCTTTCATCGGCGCGGTGACGTGCCAGCCGGGCGCGCGTGCTGCTCTCCCTGATGACCTGACTTGGCGGGATGCGTAAGGGATTAAAATGGCTGCAACGGGGAAGCAATTTTCTCCTTGTTTAAATAAAGGATTAAGGGATGAAGTCCCAAATTACCTTCTAGGAAAATCACGCTCCGTATCGCTCACTCTCAGAGCGGGGGTCCCTCATCTTCATCCATCTGAGGATGACAATTAGTGGATTTGGTTATAACCAGGGCTGGGCTTTTCTCCTCGCACTTCTTTTCTTCCAACGCTTGAAAACCGGGGTCAGTAGCTGGGAGCTGGGGGCAAACGGCGCCGCCGGCAGCAAACCCGGCCGTGGTGGGGCTCCGGCAAACCCGGCGCCTGCCCAAGCCCACCACCTTCCCGCTGCGGGGGTTTTGTTGGATTACTCCTGGTAATACAAAGGAGGGAGCAATTAGCCCTGAGAGCTCTCGTGGTCGGTTTCTGCCTCATCATCAGTTTTTTGAAAATTAAATGATTTTTTTTGCAAGTGATTGATTCTGTATTTCCCATGCAGCTGCTGCGGCGCTGGGTTGGTAAGCGCTCGCCGTGCGCTGTCAGCGCGTGGGGATGTTTCTCTGGGCTGAAACACCACGGAATGATCAAATGCATAACAAATAAGAATCAACATTTCATTCTGGCAAGTTGATGGGAGATGAAATCTCGTTTTAATGAGATCTGTGGAGCTGACGGGAAGACGGGAGGATAACGGTGCCCCCGCCAAAGCCTGGGGGAGGCCGCGGTCACTTGTTGCGCGGCTGAGGAGCCGGGGACGGCGCGGAGCTGGGGTCTGCGCGCAGGGGCTGCTGTGCGCTGCGGCCGGCGCTGACGAGCCCAATTAGCGAGGCTGATTACGGGGAGAGGATGAGGTCGCTGGTGCCCGGGCCTCGTTTGCACATGGGTGCCCTGGGACCGGCAGCGATGCCCTGCGGCACCCCGGGCTCTGCATCGCTTCTCCCCTTGCTGTGCCCTCCATCCCCAGGCTGACCCTGCCAGTGAGGGGGGTCCGTCCCCGGGCCCTTCTGGAGGGCCGGGAGAGGCGGCTGACGGGGAGAGGGGCTGGGGGGCAGCGGCCACGGTGGTGCCACGCTGGCAGCACTGGCCTGGCTGGCCGCGAGCAGGTGACACCGGGGTGCAAATCTGTGCTGGGAGCTGGGAGCCGGGCGGCCGCAGCCGCTCCCCCCGGGCAGCGAGGGACGGGCTGCAGCAAAGGCTAAAATGAGCTGCTCCCCCCGAGGTGGACGTTAAAGCAGCATTTTGACACCAAGGCAAAGGAGCCGGTGGGGGCCGGGAGCTGGGCTGCCTGCGGGGCGGTGGGCTGGCCCCTGCAGCCATCGGCACCCGCTGAAACTGAGGCGGAACTACTAAAATCACATTATTTGCTGACAGCAATGTCTTGCCCGGCCGCCAGCTCTTGGGGGGGGCTTTTGGGGGCTCCCAGTAGGGCGGCGGGAGGGGATGGGACAGGCGGTGACGGGGTTGCCGGGCCATCATCAGCCTCGCTGGGGACGACCACGGGAGCCCTGTGGGACTGGCGTGCCCACCCTGGCCTCCCGCACGCCGAGGGAGCCGGCAGGGCTGCCCCGGGGGGGAGCAGATGGCAGCGGGTGGCACGGGGGCCTCGGCGGCCCCAGCTGATGGCCCCCACCGTGGTCTCGGGGCTGTGCAGCCCAGGGGTGGGAGCACCCGGCCGTGCCTGCAGCGGAAGCAGGGCCGGCTCCTGCCTCCTCCTGCTGATGGATGAGCCGAAAGTGCTGGGATCAGGGTTTCTCCGGTGCTCCGGGCTAATGGAGCCGGCTGGCAGGTCTGTCTGCTGATGGAGAGGCCGTCGCTCTGCGTGACGGTTTTACTCGGCTGGGAGGAAGCTTTATGGCCCGACATCCTCCGGCTTCATCTTTCTGTTTTCCTCCTCGCCCGGCTCCCTCCTCCCCCGAGGCAGCGGAGCCGCCGGCCCATGGTGCAGGCAGGGCTGCCCGGGGATGCCCTGCCCGTCCGGCCCCGTGTCCCCTCCTGCGGTGCCCGGATCTGGCCCCGTGCCGCGAGGAGGGGTCCCTGGTGGTGGTGACTCAGCCGGTGCGTGCGTCGGTGCCACGCACACCTCCGCTGACCCCCGGCCGACGACCAGATGGCCGGGGCCGGCGTGTGCCTGCGCCCACAGCCCTGCCAAGAGCCGAGGCAGCGCCGGCACGAGCGCCCGGGAGCTTCCCACGGGCACCGCGGCACGACCAGCTGGTGCCTGCGTCCTGGCCGGGGCAGGGGGAGGCAGGGTGGGCTCCGCGCCAGCCAGGACCAAAATAGCCCCTTTGAGAAGCAGCCGGACGTGGTGCTGGGCTGGGGCCAGGGCTCCCCAAATCCACGGGTGGCCGGAGAGCGGGGCTGCGGGCGGGATCCCCGGCTGGGGGTGGGAGCCAGACCCTGTGTGAGGGGAGAGGGCGCAGGGGCAGCGCCGGGGGGCAGAGGAGTGGGGCGATGGCTGGGTGGGCACCGCGGTGGCTGAGTGGGCAGTGGGGCGATGGCCGGGTGAGCCCCGGGGCAGCGGGGTGCTGAGCCGGCTTTGCACAAGCTGCCCCTTCCCGGCATCTCGGGCCCCGGCCGGGACAGGGATGGCCTCAGCATCGCCGCTGCCCTGCAGCCCCCTGCGCCCTCGGCGTGGGGGGCTTTCCATGGCCCCAAACCGGGGGGAAGCGCTCGCTGGAGCGGGCTGGCAGCGGTCACGGGGCGTGCCCGGCATGGGCCGGGGGCGGTGAGCTCGGCTGCCAGCACGGCGGGGGTTCCTCTCACCCTCCCGCTCCCCCTCGCGCAGGTACCTCCGCACGCTGTACCTGGGGCTGCAGAGCCGGTGGCAGGCCGAGCACCGCCGCCGCCACTTCTACTGGCGGATGATGTTCGAGAGCGCGGACATCAGCATGCTGCGGCTGCTGGAGACCTTCCTGAAGAGCGCGCCCCAGCTCGTGCTGCAGCTCAGCATCATGGTGCAGCAGAACAGCATCGAGCCGCTGCAGGGTAAGGGACACGGCCCCCGCGGCGGGGGACGGGGGCGGCTGGAGGGGGGACCCCGGGCTGCCGCAGGCTCTCACCGCCCCTCCCCGCTTTGCGCCCACAGGGCTCTCGGCCTCGGCCTCGCTGCTGTCCCTGGCGTGGATGATCGCCTCCTACCAGAAGGTGCTGCGGGACTCGCGGGAGGACAAGATGCCCATGTCCTACAAGGGCGCCATAGTGCAGATCCTGTGGCACCTCTTCACCATCGCTGCCCGCGCCATCGCCTTCGCCCTCTTCGCCTCTGTGTTCCAGCTCTACTTCGGCATCTTCATCGTCACCCACTGGTGCATCATGACCTTCTGGATCATCCAGGGTGAGACGGACTTCTGCATGTCCAAGTGGGAGGAGATCATCTACAACATGGTGGTGGGCATCATCTACATCTTCTGCTGGTTCAACGTCAAGGAGGGACGGAGCCGCTACCGCATGTGCATCTACTACGTCATCACGCTGTCGGAGAACGCCGCCCTCACCGTCCTCTGGTTCCTCTACTACGACCGCAAGACCACCTCCGACTTCGACGCCTTAATCCTCGTCTGCGTGGTCAGCTCCAGCTTCGCCCTCGGCATCTTCTTCATGTTCATCTACTACTGCCTCTTGCACCCCAACGGCCCCATGTTCAGCCCCCGCGCCGGGGGCTGCCTTTTCCGGCAGCGGCCGGCCCCGGTGCCGGTGTCCCCCGCAGAAGCCGTCACCAGCCCCCCCCGCTCGCTGCCGCGGACTACAGGGGGGGAGCGGGATGGGGCGCCGGGGGAGCGGGACAGCTGCGTGCCCGTCTTCCAGGTGAGACCCAGCGCCCCGCCGGCGCCGGCCGCCCGCGCCCCGCGGACAGAGGGGCCCGTCATCCGCATTGACCTGCCCAGGAAGAAGTACCCGGCCTGGGACGCCCACTTCATCGACCGGCGCCTGCGGAAGACCATCCTGGCGCTGGAGTACGCATCGCCCACCACCCCACGCCTGCAGTACCGCACCCCCGGTGCCCCCCAGGAGGTGCTGGAGTACGAGACCACCGTGTAGAGCGGGGGGCGCGGGGCTGCGGCGGGGCCCTCCTGGTGCCATCCCGGCCGCCCCGCGTCTTTGCAGCCGTTTGCCTTTCCGTTGGGTTTGCCGGCACTGCCGTGCCGCCACGCCAAGCACCCTGCGGGTGGGGGCCGGGGAGGTCTTTTGGTGCTATGCCCCCCCGCGCCGCCCTCCTGCAGCCAAGACCCCCGTCCCACCCCACGGCGGCCACCCCGGCTCCCCCCAGAGCTCGTCCTTGCCAAAATACCTCACCGGTGCCTGAGCCCAAGGCGGTGGGTGCTGCGGCCCCGCAGTGCTCGACCGGGTCGGCGGTGCAGGATGGGGACTGGGGGCACCCCCGGGCTGGGGGCTGGCGCCTGCGAGGGGCTTGGGGCACGGTGGGACATGGCACGGCCCCGGTGGGCAGCACGCGGGGACGCGGGTGCCGGGGCTGTCCCGTGCCTGTGCTGCAGCAGGGCCGTGGGGCTGGAGTGCAGATGCACTGGGGTGTGCGTGGGGCTCCTGTCACCCCAGGGAGCCAGGGCAGGGGACAGCCGGGGTCCGGCCAGCCCCCCCATGTCTCCTGCCTCCCCTGCCCTGCAATGCCAGCCATGGGGGAGCCCCTTCATCTCCATCCTTGGTCCCCCCGGCTCGGGGTCGAGCCGTGCCCTGACTCCACGGGGTCCCCGCTGCCCTGCGGGGGGCAGACCCTGGCCTGGGGAGCCCCTCGCGGGTGGGCACCAACCCTGCTCCCCCTGCACTGAGCTGGGCCCCCAGCTCCAGCTGGGGTGGCAGGGGATGGCTGCACCCCATCGTCCCCCCCGTCCCCACGGGAACCGCTTCATCTCATCGGGTTTGTTTTCACCGGAATGGTGACATTTTGTGTGACATTTTCTACCTCCACTGAGGCTGGGGGAGGCAGGGCCTGGCTGGCACTGCTGGGGGGGTGTGGGGGGCTGCCGGCATTCCCGGGGCTCCCCAAAGTGGGATTTACCCCCAGCCATTCTCCCCTCCCGGGTTTGGCATCGCTTCCCACCCGGCAGCGTTTCCATCCATCCCCCCATCGGCACCAGCCCCCTCCAGCTCCCCAGGATAAACGTGAGCCAGGATCCTGCCTGCCCTGCCTGCCCTGCCTCCCTGCCTGCCCCTGCCTCCCCAGAGGAGCGGGGCTGCCCCAGGCTCCACGTTTGAATGTGTCCCCTGGTGCTGGCCGGATCCGTCGGCGTTCCCCTGCCTGAAGGGCTGTGCTGAATGTACCCCGTGCCCCCAGCCAGGCGTGTAACACGTGTGTGCATGCGTGTGCACATGTGTGCGTGCGTGTGCGTGCACATGTGTGCGCGCAGGGGGCCGGCAGGGGTTTGCAGGGCAGGGGAGCTGCCGGACCCCATGGCTGTGCACCGCCTCGGCCCCTCGCCCCCACACCCACGGCCCCCGTGCCTTCCCTGCACCCCCCAGACCCCCCCGACGGCCCCGCAGGGTCCTGGCCACTGGCTGCCCCATGCCACAGTGCGGAGCCCTGCCCCGGGCAGGGGAGCGTGGGCAGCCCCACACAGCCCCCACTGTGCCACGAGGCACCGAGGCACCGTGCCGGCCGCGGGGAGGGCTGGCGTGGGGGACCTGCCCCCAGGAATGGCTCCGGCTGCCGCCAACCGGGCCGGGGCGCAGGGTCCCCGAGGGACGGCGTGGGTGCCCGGCCCCATGGCACGGCCGGGACGGGCAAGTGCGCGGTGTCGGTGGCATCATGTTGCTTTTGTTTCCCATTTCTTTGTAGCTGGAAGGCCAAGGTGACAGCGGGCTGGGGCGGGCCGTCGCTGGGGTCACTGGTGCTAACTGGTGCTAACTGGAAGCCTCGGAAACCCTTTTGGAGGAGGGTGCAGAGCATGGCTGGGGCTGGGCAGCGGGCCAGGCCCCCCGTGACCCGCACCCCTCCATCACCGCTGGTAACGGGCAGACCCCAGCGGTGGGTGCTGAGCTGCGCCGGGGGCAGCGCCGGGCACGGGGCGGCTTTGTGGGGGGGTCTCTTTTCCTCAGGGAAGGTTGGGGGCAGCGGCTGGGGGAGCCGGGCTGGGGCCGGGGCTCACCCCTGCAGGCGTCGAGCGGCGTCGACGCAGCCCCACGCAGTGCCCAGGCGGCGGCGGCTCCTCGCCAGGTCCCACTCACGGAGCTGGGAAGCCACCAGGGATGGGCACCGGTGTGGGGCGGCATCTCTGGCTCCCCCCAGCCCCATCCCCATTCCCCCAAGGGCAGAGAGGAGCCGCCGGTCGGGGCGATCTGCACCCCTCCTCCATGCCCTTCACCCCCGGGGTTTGCATGGGGCCCCCAGGGCCGCGCTGGCAGGACAGAGGGACACTTTTCTATGCACTCAAGCCACGGTACCCTCAGCCCTGGGCTGCTCTGGGCAGGGATCTCGGCAGCGGCAGGCGGCACCGAGCCTCTGCCCGCCCGGTGCTGCTCTGCTCGGCGTGGGGGGCCCGGCCACACGGGGGGCACGGGGCAGCCATGGAACCCGCTCCCAGCCCCGGGGCTCGGCCACCCCCCTGCCGCCCGCCCAGCCTGTGCCGCAGGGGAAGCCAAACCCAGCGCCCCGGTGCCGGTGACAGCACTGGGATGGCGGCGCCTGCCCACCGGCACCGCGGCGAGGGGGCACGAGCCGGGGCCGAGCCAGGCACTGTGGGATGGGGGCAGCTCCAGGGTGCTCGAGCTCCCGCTGGGGACGGGGGTCCTGGTCCCCGGGGGGTGTCACCCCCGGGGGTGGCAGTGGGGCTGCCCCGGCTTCAGGGAGCAGGGAGAGGTTTGGGCTGGGGCCTGGCCCCATTCGCCCTTGGCCAGGGCCGTTCATTCCCAACGGGGGCTGCCGGGGGGTCTCAGCCACCTCCCTGGCCCCCCCGGCACCGGGACCTGGCGGCCGCTGTCACGTACTGTAAATACTCTGTGTGCCACCTTCTTCTCTGGGACCCTCGGCGCGGGCAGGGGGGCGAGTGGGAGGCTGGGGTCCGTACCGAGACTTTTTTGTATACCACAAACTTTTTGTATATTTTTAATTTTGCTGCAACATGAGATATTAAATTCATTTCAATAAGCCCTGCCTGCGGGAACCTGTCCTTGCCGGCACCTCCGGCTTCACGCCCCGGGCTCCGCCGCGGGGCAGGACGCTGCCCCCCTGTCCCAGGGCACTCAGGGACGCTGGGGGACGGAGCAGGACGGCTGCAGCGGTGCCGCCTGTCCGGTGTCGGTGGCCCTGGCCGGTGTTGGCCCCGGCGTGGCGGTCGGCAGGAAAGGGGTGCGTGGGCAGGATGCAGCGTGCCGGGGAGGAAGCTGCGGACATGGCCACTGCCTGGCCAACCTCCTCCCTGCCGGAGGCCCCGATCCCCCGACCCCCAGACCCACGGGGGGCTCAGGCCCCATGGGTGGCCATGGGGACGGGGTGCTGGGTGCAGCTGCACGGGCTCCTGCCGGTGCCGTTCCCCGTGCCAGGATTCCGCGTGGGCAGGGCAGGACGGGGGCAGCGAGGGCCGGGAGCCCCCAGCGCTGCCCCACGAGGATGAGGACGGGGCTCATGTGGGGTCATGGGGCAGCGGAGCCGGCCCCAGGCCCAGGGGGAGCCCTGCTGCAGCGAGGGGCAGGGGCTGCTCTGCAGCCGGGTCCCACGGGCACCCCCAGCCCCAGCCCCGGTCCCAGCCCCACTCCTAGTCCCAGTCCTAGTCCCAGTCCCAGTCCCAATCCCAGTCCCAGGCCCAGTCCCAGTCTCAGCCCAGCCCAGCCCAGCCCAGTCCCAGCACCCCCCAGGAGGGGCAGGAACTCACATCCCAGCCGTCCTGGTGGAGTTTCCGACACAGGAAAACGCAGCGGCGCCGAGCGGGGCGGTGGGGGCGGCCGTGCCGGGAGGCAGCGCCGCGGCCCCGCCATGGACGGCGAGGCCAAGAAGGGGAAGAAGGTGCGTGGGCCTGGGGCTGGTGTCCCGGGGGGCTAGCGGGAGGGTGGGAGCGGGCGAGACTCACGGGAACACCGGTACGAGGGGCCCCGCACCCCACCCCACGGCACGGCAGGGAGAGGTGGGGTCCCCACTCGCTGCCCCCCGAACCACCCAAATGGTGCAAATTTGGGATCAGCGAGCAGAGAGGTGCCCAGCCCCTCCTCGGGTGCTGGGTGCCCACGGACCCCGCAGATGGGTGCCAGGGTTGGGTGCCCAGCGCTGACGCGTCCCGGTGCCCGCTCTCCCTGCCAGGGCTTCGTGTCGCCCATCAAGCGGCTGGTTTTCCCCAAGGCGGCTCGGAGGCCAGCGCTCCGCAGCAGCGTCTACCGGCGGCCGCTGCACTCGGTGCCCCTCTACCCCCCCGACTACCTGATCGACCCCCAGATCCTGCTGCACGACTACGTGGAGAAGGAGGTGAAGGTAAGGGGGTGGGGGATCCCCGGGGATGCCCGGGGTCCCTGCCTGTGCACGGTGCGGGGGACAAAGCCATGACACCATGCTGAGAGCCACCACCCGCAGTGGCCAGGAGGGTCCTGGTTCCCTCCCTGCCCGGGCAACACCCAGGGAGGGGGTGGGTGGGCTGGGGGTGCAGCGAGGACCCCCCATTGCAGGATCTCCCTGCACCCCAGGGAGATGCATCCTGCCCGTGGGGACGTGGGTGCTCCGGGGGAGGCTGTGGGCCAGGGGGTGGGGAGGATGCATGCCCCAGCCCCCCCGCCGCTGCCCTGCGTTTTGTGTCCCCCCCAGTTTTTAGGCCACCTGACATGGGTGACGGCCTCCCTGAACCCCTCTAGCCGGGATGAGGTGCTGCAGCTGCTGGACACAGCCAGGGTAAGAGGGGTCCCAAAGCCCCCCCACCCCCTGCAGTGCCCCCCAGCGCTGCCCAGAGGGTGGGCGCCAGGTGCCCCGCGCCGCTGGGTGCCCCGCGCCCCAGCACGCGCTCTGCCCCCGCAGCAGCTGAAGGAGCTGCCGCTGCAGACGACGCCGGAGCAGGACAGCATCCTCAGCCTCTCCGCCCGCTGCCTGCTGCTCACCTGGCGCGACAACGAGGAGCTGATCCTGCGCATCCCCACCCACGAGATCGCCGCGGCGTCCTACCTGCGCGACGACGCCCTGCACCTCCTCATCCTCAAAACCGGTGCGGGTGTCCGGCCAGGGCCACCGGCCGGGGCACAGCCAGCCCCGACCGCCCTGCGTCCCCAGGGCACGGTGGGCTGGAGCCCGGGGGGTGATGGGGAGGTGCTGGCTGCGGCCGGGGCAGCAGCACAGGCCAAGCACAAAAGCCCCCCCGCCTCTTCGAGGGGCTCGGCGGGGGTCTGCTTCCCCAGAGCTGGAGGGGGGCACTGCTGGGGCTCCCCACTGCCCCCGCTCCATAGGGCTCCCCGTCCTCGGGCTCCCCGCTGCCCCGGCAGGTCCCAGCTGCGCTCCCAGCCCCGGTTGCCTTTAACGGCAGGAGGAGGGGAGGCTGGAAGCGACCCCCGTCCCCGTCTCCCCCGCACATGGAGCCCCAGAGGGGCGCAGGGGCTCCAGTGCTTTGATCAGCAAAGCCGGGGGGGCTGTGCCAGGCTGAGCTCCAGCCTACACACGGAGCGGTCCCCTGACACCCTGCCCCGCTGCCCCTACCCCCCCTGCCCCAGCTGCCCTGCCCCAACCCGCTGGGGCTCCCCTGTCCCCACCCCACCACCCCCACCCCTCTGCACCCTCCTGGCCGGTGGGACGGGGCAGCCAGGGCAGGGGCTGGGGCTGGGGGCTGGG
>VYZW01058101.1:2094-13959 GCA_013401315.1 Balaeniceps rex | reverse complement strand
AAATTACTTAATGCTGCGCATCCTTGGAACCCTAATCACTTCCAGATGGAGCAATTCATACTTCTAAGAGAGCACTAATTTTAAAGTGAATCGGGGTTTTGGGTATATGCATCTTAGAGCACCCTTGTATGTTACAGAGCCAAAGCCCTTAAAAATTAAGCAATCTAGTTTTGAAAACAAGTACTTTATTTTTAAACTTTATTTAAGTAGTTCCCATTAAAAATAGATTTTATTTCCTGCTGCTGTTCATGTGGTACTCATACACGTTCTTTTGAAACTGCAGTAAACACAGAGACAGGAGAGTAGGAAATGTAATTCGGTGAAATACCTTAACCTTACCCCGGAAAGGTAACCTCTGTGTAGGTGAAAGTGAGATAGCTTTACAGGTACCATTCGAGGCATTTCATAATACTTGCTATCATTGCCAAAAATCTTACATTTCTCCTCACACAGCTTGTTTTTAAATTCCATTTTCAAATTCTCTTTTTACACCTAATTACTTTCATTAATTAACCCATTCCTGTTTTGTCTTATGGGCTTGAGGATATGAATGTATCTCTCACCGTTGCAGTATTCAGACATCCTCTCTATAAAATCAATGCAAAATGACAGTGTCATGACTTGCTTCTTGGCCTCTTGGGGCACTTTCTTACGACAGCAACAATTTCTTAGTGATCTAAAGATGATGCAGCTGCATCCTTTCCCCTAATAATACTACACAGGCCAGTAGTCACTGAAAAAAAGGGTTAAGTACGTAGTGGTATTTCATCCTAAAGTGCGTACTAGGCTAACTTCTTGTTGCTCAGAGCCGTAACTGTCACTTAAAGAGAGGGGTGAGAGAGTCTCTGTCTCTGCAGTTGAAAAGAAAATTTAGTAAATGTGAAGCAAATACAACTTGTATAATCAATTCTGTTTGAAATTTTAGATATTTCTAACTGGGAATGTCATATTTATTTCAGTGAGTGTGATTTCAAAAGGTAGATGCTATCATGGTTAGCCCCACTGCTTGTTTCATTGCTTTGCAGAAGAAATGAATGAATAGTGTAACCTACCTAATACATGAAATAAGTCTAAAAAATGCTAAATCACATGTTCATTTTGCCGTACAGATAAATGTAAAAAATCTTAATGTGGAATTCTGCATAATCTGCTTGATGACTTTTTGTGTTGGGGTCAGTGGAGGGGGTAGGCTGGGAAAGATGGGAAATCATGGGAAATGACAGGCATCATTTTTCTCTTTGTGCTCAGAAGGAAAAAGGGGAAGCAGCAAGGAACCTGAGTTGTACTGGGAGAAACCAGATGGTAAGGACCAAGTGAGTCATGCCATATTCACTGGCACGTTGATACTGAGATAACACCAAACATATTTCATCATTTCTTAACCTTGTGACTTTTTCTGTTTGTGTGGTGATCTCTTGGACAGCCAAAGGCAGATTCCAAACATAGCTCCAGTCCCAAATCACACCCTTTGTCCCTAAAGATGATGCGAACAGCTGTCACTGAAACCTGCCCTGGACATTGTATCAGCTCAGTGTTTTGGGTAACTATGTCATTGCTTCTAATAGCAAAGGAAAAAAGCTGCAGCACAGTGTTTGTGGCTTTCAGCCCAAGTGCAATGCTTTCCAGTGCTTTTTTTAACATGCAACTTGGTTGCTTTCCCCTGGAGAGAGAGGTTTTATTTAATAATGAGTACAGTTTAGAAAAGAAAAAGGTGCATTTTATCATGTTTTGTGCTTGTCAGAGGTGTTTTTATTTACTTTGAAGTCACTCGCTTGAATTCTGAATCAAGCTTGGATTCTATCTGTGTTTTCTCCCTACCCACAGCCTCAGTAATTTATGTAAAGATTTTATTGTTAAATATTGAGAGATTTTAATTATCTGTAAATTTACATTCCACATATGCCCCTCAAAAATTGTCATATAAAAACTAATTCTACATGTGGGTGGGTCAAAATATAGTGTATACATTTCTCAATAAATTTTAGGAAGTACAGTTTTTCCTGTGATTGTAGGCTAAGAATGTTTCCTACTATGACAACCATTTTTTTAAGTTGTGGATATGACATATTTTAAAGAGAATGTATTAGTAAATAATTTCTGAAAGCTACTGTTTCTGTTGTTCCTACGTATCTATAACAAACTCCATGTTCCGTTAGTGGTGCATACACATGGAGCATTTTTCTCATTTTGAATTTGTTACATGTAACTTGAGCAAAGCAGGAAAGATTTGTGATCATTTTCTTGCTACAATAATTGGGTGATAATAACTTCAATATTGTGAGGAGTAAAGGAAAAGAGCAATGTTATGAAATACTGCCATTAAACAAATAACCAGCACATCATGAAAGCAAGTAAACCTGTGGTTGTTAATGTTTGACAATCTCAGGTTATTGGAAATACCCCTCATTTTTGGGTTGTTGTTGAAAGTTGTTTTCTTTCAAAGGTTTATAGCAAAACAGGAGTATGTGAGATATATTTACCAAACATGTTTATAAAAGCTGACACTGTAAAATGATCTAAAGTAAAACCACTTTTCTTCTGGAATAGGTCATACTCTTGGGACACAGGATTTTATAGTTGAGTGTGTTGGTTTAGCGCAGAATTTACAGACTCGAAAATTTGCTACTGCTCATTTTATGAAAGCTAGATTACAAATGAAAGACTATGTATTCATGTGATATGCAAAGCCTAGGCTTGCCTTGCCAGTTGGTCAGCTGCCAATTATAAATTATGCTGTAGGTATTTTCATGTAGAATATGGATAACATGCTGCAATTTCTGTGTTTAATTTATTAAAGTACAGTGCAAAGCAATATATAGTCAGTACTTGCGTACTTTAACTGCACAGTAGGCATATGCTTTTGTTCTAAATGTAATCAAAATTACGGTATCTCAGATACCACTTAGTGAAATCTGTTGGCAAAGGCTACGGTTTTTATTGTGATGACTATATTTTTACACGTCTTAAAACTAAATGACATTGCTGTAGCTGCCGATTTTGCAGGCAGCATTCTTTTCCTTGCAGTGCGGTGCACAGCTGCTTTGTGAAACAGGTAACGTGCTAAGGATGATGGTACTCCCACCTTTCAAGTCCATACTAGTAACATAGGGAAAGAAATCAAAATCATTACTCTCATGCTCTTCTATGCGTTTCTAGCACCTGCTCCAGGTGGCCACGGATAAGTTCACAAATAGCCCCATGACTCAGATTAAAGTGCCTTGGTGTATATTGGCAGCAGTTTTCTTGTGTTGAGAGGAACATCCCACAGGCATGGGTATAGTCAGCATATACCCTCTTGGAAGATCATTATAGCAAAGGATATGTTGCTTAGTATAGTTTTTAAAAAAATCACATGCAAATCTTCCATTTGGATTCAGTACAGGTAGAGGGAGTAGAAAACCACTGCATGATGCCAGCCCTTGCTCCTTCATAAATTAGCTTAAAAGTTGATGCAAAGTTATCTTTGAAGATTCAAACGCCAATTAAAGCAATAGCAACATAATCAGTCATTACAGCGTACTGTATTTTAATGATCTGAAGAGCTTAAATCTTCTTTTTCATCTTTGACCACACCTCCATATATTTTATTTCCATCTGAGATGTCAGACATTCAAATGGTTTTTAAAAGTTGGGCGTCTATTCTTGAGGGCCAGGATAATTTATTTATTTTAGCTATTCCATAAGAAAATTTGAGTTTTAGGAGAAATATTTATGCAATAAATATTTATGAAATATGTATTTATACCAATATTTATTGGTAACTGTCATTGTCTGATCTTGACAGCCTATAAAGAAGGGCTTGTTTCGCTTTTCACCTTCCTTTAAAATTTGCTTAATATTCCATTGGAGAGGGTATAAGCCCTGTCCAGAGAAGAAGTTTTACCCTGTGGTCCTGACACACAATAAAAAAAAAATATATCTTTTGCAGTCAGGGCAAATTTTGGGTTCTGAGCCAAAATCTGTGGGCTTCGCTGGGCTCTGTATAGTGAATTAAAACCCCAAATGTTTTCATAGCTATAACCTTGAGCAGTTGTTTTGGGATGGATACCAATAAATATAATGGGTCCACTGGGAAGAGGCAGAGCATTTTCAGATTTATGAAGGGGAAAAAATCAATAGTCTCCCTGAGGCTGTATAAGTCATGAGTAGTACCCGTAGTTTTATGCAAAGTTGACAATATCATGAAATATAAATCCTTGGTTTGGAATTTTACCAGAAATTAAAGTGGCATTAAAAAGAAAAGTAAATGTTTTGGCATATATATTAAGAAGATGGTTTGTATTTCTTATCATTTTGCACTGCAAATTCCTTTCAACTAAGCAATAAAAGACAGTTCAGAAAAGATTAAAGACGAGTTTGGTTCTCAATCCACATGTCTCCTCTGAATTATGTGTCGTCCCCCCCCGCCCCCAGTTAAATGTGTCTGTCTCTGAGGAATACTCATTCTGTAAATGACAGGTCACTTGGACTGTTCTTTAGCAAACTGGATGTAATAGAATTAGGAATAGATGCTGGTTTTGAAAAGATTGTACATGCTATTCACGTATAATAGCATTTAATTGCAAATATTCACATCTAAATACACAATAGTTTTGTGAAGTCATCTGGTTGCTCCCAAGTCTTCCTGGCTGATTGTCCTCCTCCACACTTGCTGGTTTGGTTTTCAGTTTGTTGGGTTTTTTTGTTTCAAAAAAGGGAAAAGAAAAAGAAGCTGCACTCGAGTTTTTATATATGTATTTGGGGGGAGGGATAGGTTCTTTCTGAGGCAGAAGGAGACCCAGTTATTTACACAAAACAGATCAAGTAAAAGAAGTTCAATACATGAGTAGCATGAATTGCACTGTAGCATGAATTGATCTGTATGTACTGGAAATTGTACTTCTGTCTTTAAAGTATTACTTCCATAAGGCTGACCTGTATTTGTGGATGAAACAAAGGGAAAATAATTCTGTATTGAAAACATTCTGGTTCGGTAATGTCCTTATGAGTTCAAGTCCACTTGCAAAACACCTCATCCTGTTACTACCCCATCAGTATTTTTAGAATGATCATTTTTCATTTTCCCATATACATCGTAATATGTCCAAAGAGTAGCATTGTCCATAGGTGTTTCATTACTAGCTGCTTTTATCGGTATGTTGGTAACGAATTTGGGATGACTCCCTGATGGTACTCAGTCACGTTGTGAACACGGTGTGTTGTTTGAAGACCATGCAGATTGCATTGTGGAAGTTGCGTATGTATTTTCCCTCAGTATATTACAAATGTAGACACTGCAGTAAAGATCACAGAATAAAACCGTAGGGGATGTTAAATTGAGAAGTACTAGTATTATATTTCTGCTGCCTCCCAAAAAAAGAAAAAGTGTGTTGTTGCTACTGGAAAATTGAGAAGCTTAAGAGCATGTGAAAGATTTTTTTCACTCTTTATCTACAGTGAAAAACACTTGAAGGAGATACTTGCTTTACGTATGGGCTGGAAGAGAATCCTGCTTACTGCTTGTTAGTTATGCTAATAAAGGTATAAATAAGACGGCCTATGCAATCTATACTGGCATCTGTGCAACAGCTTTCTGGTTGAAGCTTTAGGCTGGGTTGCCTAACCGGCAGCCAGCTGGCTCTGCCCGTGCAGGTCGATTCATGTGGCCAGCCTCCTCTTGCTGCCTCCTTCCCCCAGCAGCCTTTGAGGTGGGCAAAGATGGCTTGATATTAGATGTGTTCGCCTCCGTGGTCCCAGACAGCTGTGTTGTGCATGGAGGATAACTGTGTCTCTTCCCACGTGAACAGTGTGTTAAAAGAAAGGGGAACCTGCGCTCTCGATACAGTCCTCTTCTCGGCAGGTTGGGCTTTGCAGGGCTGGTTACTTCCACCGCGAGCAGCAAAGCTCACCCGTCCTTTCTGCCTTGGCTTTGCAGAGGGAAGGGGACAGGAATTTTGCACTATCCATCTCAGGGTTTGGCTATGTCTATGGTCCGGAAGATTGAATTGTACCAGGCTTGGTTTTAAATGCAGTACCTGCATGTAATTAAAAAAAAAAAAAAAAAAAAAGGAGAGAGAGAGAGAGAGAGAAGTTTCAGCCGTTTGGGATGTGCACACAGTTTGTATATGCACAAGTGGAAATAAATTTAAACATGCAGCTCCAAAGTAAACAGATATGACTGTGAATATACACAGGGAACAGATCAGTTGAGCTTTACATAGTCATTTTTCAAGTTAAACATGCTTTAATGTAAGCCATAAATTTCATCATATGAGCTCATTTTTATGAGCTGCATTTCATCCATTTATTACTCCGGAGTTCCAGATAGTGACATCGGGTAAATACAGTGCCAGTTCGCCTGCATGTTGAGTCACCGGGAGCCTTCTCTCTCCTACATGTTGTTTAAGCAATGGTAACAAATTACTGGTATCATTTTGGACATATTTCAGTGAGATTTTTATTGGACAGTGCAGCTGCCAAGATTACTTGTGTATGTCCAGGCTGTGGATTTCTGTCTTTAGGTTCAACATGGAGGTTCTAGTTTGGAGGCTTCAAATGTGGTAGTAATGGCAGCTTCTTCACAGTATTTTCACCTATTTTGGGGCAGATTTTACTTTTACTTAGGATCTTGACTCTCAGTTTGTAAATTAAAAATAACAATTTCTAAATCTGTAAGACTGTGGTGCTCATGAAGCAATGAAGTACACTAAAAGCAATATATATTAGAATAATTTGCAATATATTTTAGACACGTTACTGTGCATATGCCATATTATATGCACCTGTGTTATTAAAAAAACAATTCTGATTGACTAAGAACCCTTTGAGAAACAGGGTTGCGAAAGGGAGCTCTGCCATAGTCTGCCTCGGGAAAAAAAAAAAATCTCTATTCCCTAAAAATATTCAGGTGAGGACATGGAGTCTACTGGGGAGACTGTGGCCTGGTAAGACCCAGATTCGTGCTATCTGTCTTTGGGTGCTTAACTGAGGGATCTGAGTTTAGGTATCTGCAGATGTGAGCGAAGGAGGTACGCTTCTCCCTCCCTCCGTCCCGAAGAGGGACAGCTAAGTTGATAATTTAGGCATATTCATTAAGTGTCTGATGGTAGGGTGGGATAAATGCCACCCATAAACATGGGCAAAAGTCAGTTTGTTATTGGAAAAGTCTTTTTAGAGGATGGCAGCACATGTTGGACATTATGTATTTAACCAAGTCTGTTTTCTGTAATCATTAATGTAGAATAAAATATCTTTTCTGATACAGAATCCACCTTGGAAAGATGTCTTATGTGCATCGAAGCACAAGTGAAGTGGAAAAAGCTAATTTACAAGTAACTTATTATCCACTATATTGATGCTTTATACATACAATTAAATGGACTGTATATTTAGAAAGTAGTTTAGTATTTTTCCTACATATACCTGAGAAGTAACGATCTCTTTTGAAAGTTTTACTGCAGAGAAGTACATCATGGCACAGTCCAAGAGCCAGTGTAGCTCCCTAAATTTGCTTTTCCTATTTCAGTCTTATTAGTATTTTCATCACTAACTTAAAATTGATCAAGGAAGACAAGTCCTTGCAGCCATGAAATAAAGTGCTGGAAGCAGTCATTGCTTTTGTGAGTGCTGTACCATAGCAACCCTATCTGTGGCATGTACCAAAGCACTGCAATTTGAATTTTGGTAGATGAAGGAACTAGCTATAGTATTAGCAGACCTTAATCTGCAAATGGTATAGAGCTTTGAATGTGGAGTGACCTTGCTCGCTAGGCATAGCACTGTGCCTGATAGCTGTATAGTAGCTAATTCTTTCATTTTCCAAGAGTAATGACATCTCTCACCCATGTATTGATGACAAAATTGCCATGTTTCTAGAGAGGGCATTGTACTGTATCACGTAATCTTTTTCTCTGTCTTCACTCAGAAAGAGATTATATTTGCTTTAAAACATAATGGTAACAAGAAGCTGATTCTGTAAATTTGAGAATAACAACCTTGCTCTGCCCCAAATATCCAAACCTTCCTTTTTGATCGTTATTCATTTCTTTATGCAGGGAAATCCGCTGTTGCCTTTGGTCATTGCAGCTTCTTGTATCTTCTGCTAGTGCTACACTTAAAGATTTTGTCATACCAATTCAAATAAAAATTATATGCTGAATTGGAAATGCTTTATGGTCCTTACAGTGGATAAAATATGTTAATTTGTGTAAATGCTCTTCTGAGTGCAGATGCTTGCACTGAAGGCATGCTTATCTTAAAAGCTGCATGTCTTTCATTCTGGCCTTCTTTTATATGCAGAGTTTACTTTTTTTTTAATATGTGTCTTAATATTTGAGAAGAGTTTTTAAAGGAGACATTTGAAACTAAGTGAAAAAAAACCCTCCTAGCTTTTTCATAAATATTCATGGTTTCATAGAAAATCTTGTAACTGAACTGCTATTTTCTTTTGTGGTTTTGTGTGTTCTTCCCCTTTCTCTCCTTTTTTTTCCTTTATGCTTCATTTCATTGCTATAGATCACCAAATTAAGAATGCTAGGTTGGTTGAGCCATTATATGCTTGACATCAAGTCTGGTATGTGAAGTGTTAGTCTGCTCACTTTTGTCACAGAAGTTTTATGTATCTTAATAACGTGTGATAACACACAAACAAGTGAATTAAGCAGAGTTAATACAATGGACTGTGTACTTTCAAGGTTTAGAGTATAAGCTGAAGTATTTACTTGTTTTGTGTGTCATAGTTATTTAGCTTATAAATAGAAATATATACAAGTTGCATTTGAGGTCAGCCACCACAATATTGCATTATACATTAATTATATTATGAAGGAAAATTTAGCGAGAAACTTTTTTTTTTGGAAATACTTCTGTTTGAATGCTTCTTATTGAAAAAGATTTACTTCAGAACTCAGCTGTTAAATTCATATTCTGAATCCAATGGTCATTTAATTTAAGCTAGACGACAGCTTGGTTCCCAGGCAGAGATATGAAAATAGACTGATTCTGATTCAGGGGAAGTTGCTTTTGTTTTATCAGATTGAATGATTTTGCTCACTGAAGAGATGTCATCTTGCTCTTCCTATTTTTAGTAGAACCTCTTTTACTAGAAAGAATTTGGTAGAAGTGATGCCAGGTAAAGCAGAAATAAATGTCTAGTACCAACAGCTGGACAATACCATTGCAAATAACTGACCTGTTAGAAAAACATAATGGAATATATGCAGCAAAATACACTGATACATTTTCCTTACAACAAAATACAGGCATATATCATGTTTTAATCATTAAATATTCATTTTTCAGGTTTTCAAGTCTACACCTGCGGTAACTTGGTACACTATATAATACATAAAAGATGGACTGTGTAGTGTGATAAGAGTAATGAATTTCACATTTCCTGCTATGAAACCCACAGAGCCTGGTACCAACTGATCATAAATAAGTGCCCAGTCAACAGCAATGTCAGTCCCTGTAAGGAGAACATCGGGGTAAATAAATCAAATGTTGTTTAGGACATTTTTCTCAGTAGGAAAGAAATACACAAGTGCTTTCTGGATGTTATTCACTGCTGATTATTCACTGCGCACTTTTATTCCATCTCATTCACTGAATTTCAATGTGTTAGACATTTAAAATTCAGTCAAATGCTGGGGAGAGAGGGTAAAAATGGCAAAGGACTAGGATATTCAAATCTCACTGGGGAAGTGAGTATATAAAGCTGAAAGCTGGCAGCACACTATAATAGCAAAGACCTGTAGTCCTTTTTCCCTGGTCAATAGCTTAGTCAAAAAGACAGCTTTGCATATATTACAAAGATATCTTTTAATAATTTAATAATGTATTTCCCTTTTAGAGATTTACCCTTCTTCCCCTGTCTTTTTTTAGCATTTTTCGCCATGTGCAATTTGCATTCATATTACATATTCCCGTTTGAGTAACATATATGCATGCTGTCATTTGTACAACTTAGACCCATCAATGGCTTTCTTTCGGGCAGAGGGGGAACAGCTTTTCAAGTCCCAAACTCACCTGCTACTGCTCGCTGTAGAATGCACTGGATTGTAAAATCATTACACAGAAAGCTGTGTTTTAGTGTTTTGGCATACTTTAAGTTTCTAACACCATTTCTAGGAAAGCTAATTATAGCAGAAACAGAGGTTTCAAATTCAGATAGTTTCTTGTCCTTCTAGTTCCTTATTCTGAGTATGGCCTTGGGAATGGAAAATCCAGTGATTTGTCCCTGGTCACATCTAGGACTGCAATGGAATGGGAGGTCTTGGAGAACTGAGTGTAGGGAAAGGTGAATATACAAATATAGTGTGTGTAGTAAAAAAAAGTGTTTGTATGTTTTATATGCTGACCTGAAATAAAAATTGATACAAGTCATCCCTAGAGGCAAATAAATTTTAGAAAGTATTAAGCACAAGCTTTACATCCTCTGGGCTCGAGCAGCCTGTATCCCACTGGCATAGCATTTAATGATGAAATCAGGAATGAATCTGAGATTCAGATTTCTTCCTCTGTTACAGATGAGCCGCAGTGGAGCACAGGGCTGTTGCGGTCAAGTCTGAGGTTTGGCCATACATGTGTGTATTTTCTTACTGTTTCTGTTCATCAGGATTCTTGTTTAGTGCCTAGGGGTTTAAGATTTCTGCCCATTCCCTTTTTTGTTAGCATGGTTGAAGTTAGCAGGGAGCCAAAGAGATGAAGAGCTTCCAAGATGAGTTACATATGTAAAAAGTCGCACCAGTGATGGCCCTGTCATCAACTCCTCCTCTCTTTCAACAAATAGACCAAATTATATAATCAATGTATATAAAAATTGCCTCCTTCTACTTCTTTCAAGTGCTTTTGAGTGGAAAAGGTCCCCCACCGTTTATGTGAAACACTTATATAAAATTGGTCTGGCTGTTTGCGCTCTGCTGTAATGCTACCAAAAGAGATGGTGTTGAAATAGCTTCAGAGATTCTACAGATTTTTCTCCCGGCTGTTTAAATGGTAGTTTTCGACTTGCTGAAGCACATAGCAGAGTGGAGGCTCCTCTCGCTTGTTATTTTGGTTGTGTGCGGTATGCATCTGTGAAACAAAGATAATAAAGATTATGTGACCTAGCTCACTGTGAAAGCCAGATCTGTGACCTTTCATAATGTTGAAAACTGCAAGCCTCTGGAAGCTGTCAGTGTAAATTATAATACGAACTTAACCTCCATCTTCTGTTTGTTTGGATTCACGGTTTCCTTTTTGTTGGAAGCATATGTTACATCACCTTTACTCGAGTTTAGAGCAGGAAAGAAGCATTTCCCCGAAGTCAGCAGATCTTTGCCATGGAGTAGATGTAGGTTATGACCTCCCATACCCTGTTGTAACCAGTACACATGCTGCTGCTGTAGTACAGTGTTTGCTGGATGCCAGAGTAAGATAGTAGTAGTAATAATAATAATATCAACTTCCAGTACAAGGCTTGAATACTACAGCGACGCTTTGGTTGATGACAGAGTTAATCTCTGTCTTTCAGCTGTAATGGTAGTATGGGTTAGTGTAATATTAGATAGATGAGTAAAATGATTAGTTGTACTTTGTTTAAGTAGAAGTTAACAGCTAAATGTGGATAAGCATAAGCTGGACATAGCCAAAGTGATAGGAGAGTTGAAATGACTTGAGTAGCAATATTCTGAATGTATATAAAAGGAATTGTAGCAGATATGTGGAAGCTCAAGAACAGGAGGATCCTTTCATCTTAATAAAAGATACTTAGGACCTGAATGGGAAACTTAAAAGCTAAAAGGGTTGAAGAGACAGCTATTACAAATTCTGCAACGGGTAAATAAAGAAAAAACTGTTGAAGAGACTATTGGGAAGGAAAAAAGTACTGAAAAACAAGAAAGTATG
>VYZW01058087.1:31190-80278 GCA_013401315.1 Balaeniceps rex | reverse complement strand
TGTTCTCTTGCATGGAGAGAAGTGTATGTAGTGAAATTTTTTAATTTGTTTTTTTTTTTTTAACTGTGTTTACAGGCTTGCACATGTTGCTATGCACTTGTGCTGAGAGGTCAAGATCTAAGAAACAGTGTGGTTTGTGACATTTCACAATCAAGCTGATTCTCAAGATAACTTTGTCTTCTGCCCAGCTCAGCCTATTGCGTTGTGTTGCTTTTGCCAGAAAAGCAAAACTGTCTGCAGAGTTCTTGAGCTCTGGAGCAATGCCAGGTAGTAGGTAGTGGCCCAATCTGAGGTTATTTTGACAATGATCTACAACCCCAAAGAAAAATCTCAACGATGTAAAACTTTCTTTCTTTCTTTCTTTCCATGTCTGAGTCAAACTGTAGCTCTGCTCCCCTCCAGATTGATAGAAATGTCATAGATTTATTTACTTGCACTAGTGTATGTCCTCATTGCCCCATCCCGTCCCCATGTGAGTCACATGGTGGAAATGAAGGGTGCTGCCTGAAGTACAGATGCTCTGAAAGAAGAGTTGCTGGTTGTGTCTGCTACAACTGCAGGAAAAGTTTTAGTGTTTCTTCTTACCCCCTACACTGTTCATCTCCTCCTGCTCCTCTGTTGCGCTGCCATAGACAGCTCTGTCTTACCAGAAAGTAACTTAAATGCAATGTTAATAACATGAGTAGTACCAGTGCTTGGATGTGAGTGGGAGATGGGATGAAAGTGGAGACTAGGGGGCCTTCCGCCTTCTGGTAAATCTCTGCAGTGAAACTGAGCTGCAAAATTTGTTAGTTGCTTGGAAAACAACTCCTCTGTCTATTGCTGCCTGCCTGTATTATCAAGATCTTCTTTTGGAAATCAGTGCTAATGCTTTCGGAGCAGTATTTCAAGGTGATCTGGAATCCACATGTAGGCTATGATTTTGCTTCAGCTATGTTGCAGACACATTAGTGCAGATTAAATAGAAGAAGATAAAAGGCAAGTTGATGCAATCATATTTGCAGAACAATGGAAGTGAGTGATCAAAGGCAAGCATGCGGCTGGGTCACTTTGCTGGAGTACTCCTGACACATAGCTCTCTTCACTTGAGCTGCTCTTAGCAGTTTTCCAGGCTCTTTGGAGCAGGAGTTGGAAGCATGCCCAAGGAAGGTGTTTCACCATTATACATTAATTTTTATTTACTGCTCGACAGATGAGAACCAAAGAGTAGAGCCTGTGCTTTGATACATGGCTGGCTTATTACACACATCTTTAAAGTCCTCTCATCAGCAGGAGTTATGCTTCAGTCAGTCCTGAGGTCTGAGATATTGAATGCCTCTTTGGTACGTGATAGATCTTTCAAAGCTTTTGAAGCTACTAAAGCTGGAAGCACCACCAAACTTCCAAATTGTTTGTAGAGTGTATGATGGCCCATTAGAGAAAATAAGAAAGTTAGGGAATAACAGTGAAGTGTCCAAGACCTACAACTGCTCCTTGTTGAACAAATGATGTTACACTGCAGCACCTCAGTTTTCCTCCCTGCAAAGAAGGCGGTCATTACCCTCATCTGTAGAATACTTTGAGGCTGACAGCTGAAGGGGACTGTGGAAGTGTTTGGATTAATTACTATTTATCATGGTGTTACTGTTATGGCTACCACTGCTATAATCTGATGTAGGTTCATTTATATAATTAAACAATCCTATTGTCAACAGAGATTTGAGTTGCAGCTTAAATGTGTTGCTATATTGAGACAATGTAGAAACTTCCTTGTGACTTGCTGTGGCACAAACTCATTGCTGTCCTGGATTTTAGTGAGGATTACTTAGCGAAGCGATGCACTCTAAATCTGAATAGCTGATCTGTTTGTTTTGTGAGGAGCACTGTCCTCTGAAAGTCTGGATGTACATACCCTTAGATGTTTTCATAACAGCTAGAATGAGTTTGGCTTAATGATGTGTTCCTACAGTCAAGACCAGACCAGCAAGTACAGAATAGACGTTGGTAAAAACACTTGAAGGATGAAGTGCCAAATGTTACAACTCAAGAGGGAGGCTCAAGAGAGACCTTGGGGCTAAGACGGAACTCACTGTTTACTCAGACGTTTCCTTACAGAAACTGTGGAAGTCAGTAGCTTTTGTGAGAAGGAAAGGATTGATGGGCAAAGGTGCAATGGCACTGGTGAAAGCTGAACTACTGCTTGATTTATGGCAGCCACCCGCAGCACACTGAGCACCAAGGGCTGCTCAGGTATCATGCTGCTGGCGTTAGCCCAGGAAAAGGGTGGATGGTCTGGTTTTGAGCCAGACATCTTCTAGGTTTTCTAAATATGACCCACAATGCTGTCATCTTGCTCTGTCCAGGGAGAGAGATTGCTCCAGAAGAAACTTTGTATTGCTTTGACTAAAGACTCTAGCGCCCAAAGGGAGAAAAATGATCCCTCTTCTCATCCAAGATGTATATTTTGTAGTAGATTGGTTTTGTGACAGTTTGAGAATGGGGGTTTTCCTTAACCTTGTTTTTTATTACTACTCTCCCTAGCTATTTTGTACAGTGTTTGAAGATGTTCATTAATCACGGCAGCATTGTCGTTTCAGATGGGTTTGGTGGGGCATCCAGCATGTTAGTGCCTGTGAGCTGGCTGCCTCCCGCTCCAGCCAGCCACAGGAGCACACCAGTCTGGCATGAGAATAAATAGGTTTACCTTCCCCCATCTTACAAATCTGCTGAGTGGGTCAGTCTGACTTCTTTCCTTGGCTTCCTTCCTTCCAGCTTTCACTCTGCCATGCCTTTGAAATACAAAAGAGATGGTATAATACCAGTTTTACAGAACAGAAAGAGAAGAGAAAGAGAAGTGAAATGACTTGTCCACATTCAGGGAATAAGTAAGGCAAGAGACAGAAAACAAACTCCTTAATTGCCAGAGCCTGTCTGGTAGAGCCAGCACAATCCCCGCTCTGACAGCTCCTCTGTCTGCCTCTTACCATTTCTTTCCCATGCACATTTGAAGAAAGTTTTGGGACTGCATGCTTCCTTCTGAACTGCTTGATCTGTTCTCTCCTGTAGTAACCAAAGAGGTTTGAGATTCCCAGATCCTTTTAGCTATTACTGCCTTCTTTTATTTGTTTAGCTACAATTTAAATACCAGCCAAACTGTCAGAATTGTTACTTGCCATAACTACTTCTGACTACCCTCAGCTGCTTTCTTGTGTAGGCTAATAGAGGTGCTTAAAAGCACAGTCTAGTAATGAAATTTCCTTTCTCAGTAGATTTCATTCCTGCTCTTAACCTGTTCACCTCCTCAGTAGCAGTATCTGGGAAGCCACGCTTCCGGTTTAAGATTAAAGACACTTGAGAGATTACTTCCATAGCATTGGAAGATAACGAAAAAACTTTTGTTGCACAGGTGCATTTAGCAAATTTGCAAATATTCCTTTGCAAAAGAAACTCAATGTGGACAGAAGTGATGGGGGAGAAGGAGGAACAAGCCCTGAACTTAATTGTCCCTGGGACTGTAGATGGCTTCCAGACCATGGACTGATCACTGGTGTAGTGGAAGGGTTATTTGAAGGTGACAAATAGTACTATTTTTTGTCAATAATGTCCAGAAAATTAACTGTATAAATTCTGTCAAAGTAGGTGTGGACTAGATTCACCAAATTTAGGACTTCAATCTGTATATGCACTCATTCCACAACTGCATACATTTTGAATGTGGGGTGCCTGACGCATCCCTATCTCAAATGAAATGCTACAGCATAACAATCAGGGCATGCAGCAGTTAAGAAGACTAACAGGCTGGAGTGCAGCTATCATAACCTCAGAGCATGTCACTCTGCACAGAAAATAGGTACCTAAAGCTATAAAGTGCCTGATCAACCCTGGGGCTGTGCTGATGCACAAGTGGGTGTCTCAATGTTGCAGTGCAGCATTTTCCAGTCACTCTTTTTGGCAATTTCTAATTGTCTGAACTTGTTCATGAATTTTTTGCACTTGGATGTTGGCTACATGGTGGGGTAATACACTGTTTTTATTTATTTATTTATTTTTAAATTTTTGGCTTACTTAAATGTTCTCTTCTGCTTCAGAGTGTACTTGTATGAATTTGTGTACCTTTTTAATACATAAAAATGGCTTCATAGTTAAATGTTTTCCTTCCATGCCGGTCTACTACTTCACTTGTCTTCCTTAGTGGTTCTTGTTCTGAGGGCAGGAAAGAAAGGGATGAATGAAGTCTCCATTTTATGCTCAGTTAGTTACCCAAACCCACTTTGCTTTGTCTAACTGCTTCATGTTTTTCACTAGCAAGATCCCTCAATCATAATTTGATCTTTAGAGATCATTTCCAAGAACTGCTTTACAGGCAACTTTTGCATGTCATTTAAGAGATTTCCCCATGAATCTTAACTGACATTCATAATCTGGGAAAGAAAATTGTGCAGCTGAACAGCTCTCTTACACTTCCATGGTATAAACGTTACGTCACTCATTCTTTTAGTGTTTGTGGTGTGTTTTTTTTTTTTTTAATCCTTTGCTGAAGTTTAGCAGAAGCAATAAACAATGTTTCTAGGTAATGCAGTTAAGTTCAGTGTTTTACTGCAGTGATTGAGTGCTTTATCATGTCTGACTGTGTCGCTCACTGGTCTCCTTTCATTCCCAGATGTGAATTCTTATCATACCCCTTGCCTCTTCCACCCGCTGCAATTAGCTCAGCTAAAGTAAAGATAAAGTTTCTATAATCAACCATATTCCATTTCATGATTGTTCTAAAGAAAAATCACTGTCTCTTTCATTACATGTTTGGGGCACCTCAAATAAATAGCAGGTCAAATTACTAATCTATTAGCTCTTTGTCTGCCATGGTATGCGCAGTTAGTCATGAAATATTCATGCAATTCAGAAAAAAGCTTGTGGGGGGCAGGGGGAAGGCAGCTCCTGAAATGAAACCACAGTATCATAAGGTCAATCAGCTTGCTGCTCTTAGATTCAAGCGCAGGTCAAGCCTTTCATCCTAGAAACTTTGCCCAAGAATTATTTACTTTCAGCTGTCAAGCTTGTTAAATGATTACCTAAGTCAATAGTGTGCATTTTCTTTATTCACTGGAAGATTTTTATACATTACTTTTTTTCCCTAAAGGATTACATTTTTACAGTACATGGTTCTCTATATGTAAGCTTTTCACAGAATTCCTAATCCGGCTTCAAATTAAATCGATTGGCAACTCCTGTTGGCTTCAGTCAGAACAGCATAGTGCCTGTCTGTCTTCATGCATTTGAAGAAAGTCCATTCAGCAGTAGAAAGCACATTCAATGGCACATAGTTATAAGATTACTGGGATTAAAAGAATATAAAGTTGCATATATGCATAAATACAAAACTAGATACATTCTAGTTGGGGTTCCTACCCCATCTCCTCATCCAGCCCTGGAGAATGAACAAACACATGATAAAAGAGGAGACGATCTAACTTTTAAATATAAAGAAAAATAAAAACCTATGTTAGACCTATGCTAAACCTATGCTAATCCTATGCTAATATTGTGTTCATTACTATAATATCAGAGTACCTTCTTTTGTGTACTAGTGACATATAAGTTTTTTTCTGTTCTTGTGCTTCCTCATCAGTGTGAAAAATGTGTAAGGGAAGGTTTCAGTTTGAGGGTGATTTTTTCCTCTTTAAGTGCATGTATGTATTGGGGAAGGTGAGAAGAATCCAGTTTGTAATCTGGAGCAAAAGGTGGCAAGCTTGGCTCCAAGGTTGGTTGAAGGAAATTAATTTCATGGATTCAGGCTGATGCTTGTAGAAGCTTGCGTCTTTTTCCATTATGTCAGGTGAACAAAGTGTTGCCTGTCATCTTTATTTCAGCACCTCGTTTATTTTGATTAATCTGGTTCAAAGTTTTGGAAACTTCGCAGATTAACACCTGAGACCCTGATTTTATGTTTATTGGCCAGTATGAGGATGCACACTGCAGTATCTTGTAGCACTTGCAGGTGTCTAAACACGTCTGGATTTTCGACATAGTCCAAGACAGGAATGACTTTCTAATTCAGGCTGGAAAGTCAGACTAATCAGAAACATTGACTGGGGATACATAAAATTGTAGAGTCATAGTGTTGGCTGGAAAGGACATGTAGTCCAGCATCCCCCTCAAGGCAGAACGATTGCCATTGGGTCAGCTCTAGTTTTGTCTAGCTGCATCCTGAAAACCTCCAAGGATGACGATTTAACCTCTTCTAGGTTCTCCAGGGTGACCTCCTGCTGGAGATTTTTCTTTTTTTTTTTTTTTCCCCCCTAAATATCCAGCCTGAATCTCCCAAGCCTCAATTTCCAGTTGCAGTTTGTTGTCCCATGTTACACTATTTGTT
Organism: Balaeniceps rex; assembly: GCA_013401315.1. Lineage (NCBI taxonomy): Eukaryota > Metazoa > Chordata > Aves > Pelecaniformes > Balaenicipitidae > Balaeniceps > Balaeniceps rex. The sequence goes on along the minus strand of VYZW01058087.1, from coordinate 73,929 downwards.
ACTAAGGGAAGAGTTTAGCTCCATCATCTTCATAACTGCCCTTGAAATAGCTGTAGGTTGCTGTTAGAACCTCCTATTGCCTCTAGCTAAGCCTAGACTAAACACATCAGAAAGGACAAAATATTTCATAGGCAAATTTTACTGTAGTAGAAAATATATCTTATGGCACATGCCACATATACACATCACCAGTGGCTGTTGAAGCTGATGAATCATGGTAGAATGGAAGCGTGGCCCATAAAACATGAAATTTCCACTGGCTGCCAGCCAGTGTTTTTCTTGAACAATTAATGCTCCACCCTGTAGCAGGATACCCTGCCCAGCAGCAGGGTCAGGAAGTATACACGGATTTGTTTTTTGAATAAGAGCCTTCCCTGGCATGAAAAGAAAATGTGTCTAAATCCAACTGCCTTTGTGCATCCTCCAGCGGAACTGACACATTCCCAAAACCTGTTCCTTCTTAGTTAATGGTATGTGTAATCCCTTGGTCTAACACGCTACCATTAGAGGTGGAAGAGTCATGGGGAAATGGAGCTGGTGTTGGGTCCAGCTGCAGTGCGTGATTTCTAAAGAATCGTGTAGAGTTAAACACCTTCACGTTACCCATTTCCAGATAGCAGCTGCAGTGCTGTTGCTGCGATGTTTATGGCAAAGTATAAAGTAGTTCAACAAAATTTCCAAGACTCTGGTTAAAAAAGATTTGCAGCATAACTTACATTAAATCACCAGACCAGTGGGAATTTTTTGGCCTACTGTAAACCCTGAAGAGGTAAATACGATGAAGACTTAGATATTCTGAAGTGTTACATTTATCTCAAATTACTGCATTGTATTAAAATGCTAAAGCAAACCCATTTGCAATATGTGCTACTCTCAGGAAACTGATGCTGGTTGAAGAAACGTTTTCTGGGATATTTAGATATTGCTTTTCTCATGGGAGGGGGATTGTCCATTTCTTGTGCCATCCAATTGACTATGCTGTAAAGTATTCATGATTTTGTAATACGGAAGTTGGGATTTTTAATGGGAAATACCCTTTTTGTTGCCAGGATGTGGAAAAAATACATGGTACGCTTTGAAAAGATGATTTTGTATGTAGTTATACAATCAGGATTTCCTTCTAGAAAAGGCAGGTTTAGGAGATTGTAGAAGAGCCTGTTTAATATCTACGTTGACTCATAAACTGAGGTGCCATTGACTTCAAAAGTGCTGTGCATGCTGTTTCTCTGCACGGCCTTCTGCTGTGACCATGAAATAAAGATCAGGTCCTGTGCAGCCCATTGAGGTCGAAATGCCAAAAGCTGTTCTCAGTTGCACATGCTACTGGCTAATGGCTGCATCAGGCCCTGCCGCTGGGGAGTCCCTGTGGGAGCCTGTGATGCTCACCTCATTGCAGTGTGGGACGCTCCTGCCCTGGGTGCTGCTGCTGGCACACCGAGCCCCAGGCCCTTGCGTGCTCTGCTGCACAGGGCTGGATAGATCCCTGTAGTAAAAGATTGCAGATCGAAAAACTAATTATGTAGTTATGTCACACAGTGAGCTCTAAAACAAGGATTGTTTTGGATATTGGCTGACAAGCGTATCCCGCAAAGCCAAAATGAGGTGCAGCCTCCTTTCCTGTGCTAGCTTTTATTCCACCTATACAGGAGGGCATCTCCACTTGTATTTCAAGGTCTGTTTAAATCATTTGGAGATATGCTGCTGTGGAATGCAGACTCCTTACTCCTGTTGGAGGCACTGGGAGAATCGCCGGTGCACCTGCATAGAAAATTTCTGCCTTTATTAACATAAAGAAATGAAAACCCACCATGCATTGTCAGGGATTTGTGTGTTAATTATAATATTTCTCAGTTGAATCTGGTCCATGGTGACATACCTATAAGGAAGTATTAAACCTACAGATGAAGAGAGGAGCACAGCTGATTAATGATTGTCATGATTCTCATTTGCAGTTGGAATCTGCAAAGGGCACTAACTTGCACACTGGTAGAAAATTTATTTAATACTCCTGTATTTCCCTTCTTTGTCTTAGATGATTTTTCTCTGTATGTCTGATTTTTAAGGGGTGAGAATAGTAAAATATTAAACTTGGGAATATAAAGGCCTATATTCAATGTTTGATGTTATTAGAGAATATTTAGAAATTGGTCTTTGATCTGTTCCATATTGTTCCAAAATTCAGGTCTAAAAATCAAAGCTCTGCACTGCATATGAGAGATATGAGTTCCTTTCCCAGCTTTTCTACTGATCCACAGGTTTCTGATATTGCTGAGATCTTTCCACTTTTGCCATCTCTGAAGTAAGAATAATGGTACTGATTTCCTTGGCAAGGTGTTTTGACGATAATGAATGTAAAGAGTTATAAAGAGCTGGGGTTTTATTTTCAGAGAAATATTACATTCAAATGATTTTTATTTGTCACTGAATTAACATATTTTATTTGTAAATTTTGCAACTTCTCTTTCTCCCCTGATGGAATAATTTTCATCGACAGTTTTCAAAAGGTATTTCATTTTAGTCATGAGAATACTTTTTTGGTTTTGTTTTTTTTTAATGTGCTCCTGGTAGATTCTAGTCAGTACATGTTTTCTGTACTTATGTTTTTATTTAAGGAATAACAATGGGACAGCAGGTGTGATGATTGATTCTGGTGATTGATTGACTAGTTAAGTGCTGATGTCTATAGGAGGAGTTAAGGCCATTTTTATAAAATTGAAAATGAAAGAAAATTATAAGGGGGTGGATTTTTGTTTAGTGATTGAGACAGCTTTTGCTGTGTATTGTTAGAAAATGAATTTCCTGCACAGTAGCAATTAGATTTCTTGAATTATATTATTATTCTATTCAGTTTAATATTATAGTTGTCACTTACATAATGAGTCTTCTGTATGCAGCTCTGATACACTGAGCCTTGCTGTTTCATACTGGGAACATGCAGGGAAATCCAGTTGCAGATGCTTATTTCTTTCATGTCTAGCAGTCTGCACATGATGGAACCGGCATGATCTCTAAATGGTAAAAGATGTCCTTTCTGCTGACTACTAGTGAGCAACACCAGCTCTCAGGAGGCACGTTTTCATTTTTGCTGCTTTGTTTCTACTTAGAAATTCCCATGTCCACACTGACTTATACTGGGAAATATTGGTAGTTTTATGGTTTTATTTGCTCAGATATGTTTGTGCATTAGTGTTGAGTTTTTTGCTTAGATTGTACACAAAATATAAAACTATTTCTCTTGCATGAAGACACATGGTCAGAATAGGAAAAAAGAGCCATGAGACAGGTTATTACAAGGTAAATGATAGGGGAGGTTTAGCAAGTATCTAGTTAGTGCTGTGCTACCTGTGCCTTCTTTTAAAAACATAACTACCTTTCCTTTAGGGGAGGCCTCAGATTTGTTGCAGTTGGGAGTTTTGTAGCCTCTCAGCCATGTCATGCCAGTGAAGGGAAATAGGTCAGTTCCCAAGGAGCTAGAGGGAGGAGGAACTGGTGCGGGCAGGTTGCCCAAAGGTTTCGGCTCAAAGCTGGACAGAGCTGCGTGCTGCAACACACAGTTGCAGCAGTTTCCAGGATGGCTGGGATCAGGCAACTGAAACTACATTAGCAGGAACAGAAATGTTTTGGAAAGTGCTCTCCTAGAACAGAGCATGTCCAGTGCAGATGAAGAATGCCAGTGCCACTTGGAAAATTATGAAGAACAAGTCCATTTAATTTGACCTGTAGATAGGACCAACCCAAGTCCAGTACTATTCATAAATTGTAGCTGAGTATACAAACTGACAGTAAAATGATCGACAGTTCCATTCTCCAGACTTTAAAAAAAAAAAAAAAAATCCCCACAAATGTCAAAGCAAATTTGTGGTCTTTTTGCAATGTAGTAGTTTGACAGAAGTCCATAAAAGAAGTGAAAATGAAGGTAAGGATGTACCCCGTGTGAATTAAGTTACACCACCTTCAGCACCACCTTAAACCAGGCACATCTAGAGAGATGTATGTGTGTGTGTTTATACTTATTTGTAAATGAAGCCATCCTTTAACTTGACATGTTACTATTTCTGTCCACTTCCACGGAACAACGGCGTATTGGAGGATGTGCACGTTTAGGATTTAGACTGTTTCTGAGCTGCTTCCCTTGAAATAAGCAAATGAGTCTCCTTGTTTATTTGTTTTTTGCCAATATGCCATGCTTGCTCAAGGTAGTCGGCAGTATCAGAGCACCCGAAATGCTGGGCTCCTGACAATAGCTCACTTCCCAGCCAGCTCCAATTTAGGCAGCACTCTGGTGTGTTTCCTGTTATGGCAGTGCCTGGTTATTTCCTTTTCGTGCTTATTAGATTTTGCATGCTTAATGAAATTATACTCATTAGAGACTCCAAAATGCACGCTGGTCTCTATCTGGTATTGTTTCGGATGACCCACGGAGTTTCTCTTGGGTTTGTACCCAAATCAAATTGTGCCAATGTCCATGTCTGCAGTTGTGCAGGGCCCTGCTGCCCCGTGGGGCGAGAGCGCCCAAAAGACTGGTGCGTCCCCGCTCTGCGACAGGGGCTCTGCGGGGAAAACAGGGGCAAGGAGACCTGGTGGATGAGGCGACTTGCTGCTTGAGAAATACCTGGGGATCTCTCCTCCCTGTTCGTGCAGTGGGAGGTTGGAGGAGCACCTAAACCTCTGAAGGGGAGCCACAGCTGTGAGCCGAAGAGGCTGTGCACGGCCACTGGCATGTGCCCTGGCAGGCAAGGCTGGTCTCTCAGGGAGATACACCTTTCCCCCAGCCTGTGTCAGGGGTCCGGTGGTGCTTTGCAGACACCTGCTTCAGGCACCCACTTGCCCTCCGCAAGCTTAGCCTGGTTGGTTGCCACCTCATGCACCAGCCAGATGGCCGGTGCTTGGAGGTAAAGACGACGGATGTGTTCAGCTGCAGCATGAGGGATTTCAGGAAAATCAGGCACTTAGTTTGAGGCTTGGCTTGGACATTGAAAGTACCGGTGTTTGCACTTGATGATATGGGCCTGTTGGCTTCAAAGGCAGCTACTTAGTCACATTATCTGCAAAATGTTTTCGGTGTTTGTATGAAGAGCACATGACTGCTTGGAAAGGGGGAAGTTGTGATATTTTTAATAGAGAGAGTGCTAGTGTATAAATAAAAGGAATAATTGAAAAGCCCATGGCTTCCCTGCCAAATCAAATCAGTTTTTTTTTTTTTTCAGCCATTGTCTAAGAGTTATTGGTAGATGAGCTATGCCTGATAGAGGGATGCTGTCCTCATGGACATGAGGACTAGTGACCACAAATCAAAACAAGAGCAAAATGTCCTTCCATAAGTGTGGTGCAGAAATGGTTTTCAAATCAAAGGGCCATTTTGTTAAACCAGCTACTCTGGGCTTCACGTTCCACAGTAACTCCTTGTTTAGCAGCAAATGCTTTTTATGGTAAAATCATCGCTTTATTCATGACTCCTAGCCTTATATGAATAAACCCTTTCCATTTCACCTACTTGCCTTGCAGCAAAATCACTTCATTTTAGGCTTTTTAAATAAATGTGGGTTGGAATGAGCGTTTAATTAAATAATAAGGACCTCTGTTGCTCAACTGTTAAATAAAGATCAAGCTCCATTTGGCTGCAAAAACTTTTCAGACATTGCTTAGTAAAACATACCTTATTTTTATAAAGGCATCTGGTATTTCTGGACACAACATTCTCTGCTAACTCTAACTGCCAGTTTCTTCCAGTGGTGTTTTTATTGTCTTTCAAGACTCGCTAAGCTGCTGCCTTGCCTTGATTTATGTCAGTAATGAAAACCAGTGGTTTGGAACAAGGTATAATCAGTCAGTTTTTCATGCATCCCATGACTAGCTGTTGTCTATCTTAACTTATTCCCATCATATATTTCTGAAGCAGTAAGTCTCCCCAAGGGACTCTTTTTGAGTAGGTGTTGCCTTTTCAATTTTATCCTCGTTAACAATTAATCCTTTTTCACAGTTCTTTCTATAGGTAACAGTAGACTACATGTTTCTCCCCCTCACAGTTTTGTATATGTATGTCCAAGGAAGGAAAAAGGACATGCTTCAATTTTTAAATATGTTGTATGTTCTGCTTTAGCTCATTGTAAACAAAGAGTAATCTCTTAAATTCTGCTCCTTGCATGCAAGGAGCAATGAAAACAAAAATACTAAAATCACCTATTCTGTAGGATGGTACTTAGTGATAGATCTTTGCAAGCAGAAGCATATTTCTTTTGGTAGTAACACTGGAGTCTCTTTTTTCCTTTGATCTTCATAAAAAATTAAGAATGCAATGATGAATCTGTGTTGCATAAATGAAATTGTATGGTGGTAAGTAACATTAAGCAAATTGTATTTCAATGTTTTTTCTACGTGCCTGTGAAAATTAGACTCTAGCTCAGGCCCTTTTTAATTACTTTAGATGTTTGTATCATTCATATCTGGAAACTATAGAAGTCCTGCAAGACTTGTGTGTTTGTTTAGTTGCCTACACATGAAACATTGCCAACTCCTGGCATTTGGAGTGCGTGACTCAGGCTTTCAAATCACAAGGTTGGCTTAAAAACCTGTACATTTTAAGAGGTATTTTTTTGGTCACAGCCCTCATAAAGCACCTCTTGAGAGATGTATCGGTGCATTGTTGGGTCTGTCGTATGCTCCTAGGCTTCCCAAGGCTGCTCTTGCTCGTTTTCCTATGTTTGAGGAGTGGCCTTTCAAAGGGGCTTTCTGAATCCTGCTCCACTTCATCACCCCTCACGGGAGTGGATCTTCATGGTCTGGCTGCATGTTACAAGATCGCCCAACACCTTCCCCCTTGGCTCTATGCCTCTTTGCGTCCTCTCTCAGAAGTCCTGCCTTACTGTGCAGCCCTCTAGGGACATGTGTTGGCTGAAGCACTTAGCATGGAGGTTGAAAACATTTGCAAAATCTGTTTTCTCCAGTTACTACAAGAAACCATGATAGACAGAATGCAATTCTCTATTTCAGTATCCTCAGCACTCTTGAGCTTTCTCAGGACTAAGGTCAGAGTCTGCTCCTATGACTCGGATTCTTTTTTTTTTTTTTCCTGTGGGTGCAATCTGGGTCATGAAGCAAGCCTGTGGAGCTTACCTACTTTCTTGTTTAAACTTCCTTTAAATTAGCTTATGAGGCTAATAGACTAAACTTCATGTGATAGCCATGTGCCCAGCATGCTTATTAAATGGCTGAGATACTTCATCAGGACACTGTCTGCTTAACTATCGCTTACCTGGAATTCACACCAGAAAACTTGACTGGCCATGGATGCCAGTGGATTTGCTAACTAACAGATGATCTGTTTCAACTGACTAGCAAATCTTGGGGTACTCTTGTGTTCAAGTACACAGCTTGGGGTTATGCAGCTTCAGTTGGGCTCAAGCCTGTATCATGCCTCATGTATCGTGCCTCTATACATATCCACTACTCCTGCATGCTGTGAGTTAGACATCACTTGCAGGTAAGGAAATAAGTGAATTTAAACAGTTGCTAAAGGTTCTGAAATGTGAGTTCACTCTTTCTGACTTCTCACTGGAAGTGCACAGAAGCATTTGCTTGGTACAATGATAGTGGAGAAGTAGTTTGGGAAGGTGATGGGCTGCCAGCTGAGCCCGGGGGATGCTGGACCACACACATTCAGTGTGCACCATTTAGCCTATTAGCAGGCACATCGTGAATAGCTGGGAAGGGAGAGCAAAATTGCCCAACAGTTAAGCTGTGTCCCAGTGCTGTCTGGTACCAACTGGAGGAAGTTCTATTATTGACAGGATATGTTACATGTTATTGGCTACAAAAGCACACTTAAAAATGAGGTTAAAAATAAACCCATAGAAAAGAAAAAGTATTAAGAACAATTTTAATGACCTTCCTGAAGACCTTTCTTCTACGTAATTCTCCTTTCTTTCTTGGAACTTGCTGAAGTCCATGGTTTTGTTCTTGGGTTGGTTTGGGGTTTGGTTTTTTATTTTTTTTTTTTTCCCCTTTGAATAGGTGAAAACTGCCTTCAAACCCTTTTCTTGTTTGCTGAAGTATTTTATCTTGAGAGTATTTACAAACTCATGATCAGCAAATTGCCAGGGTTTTCAATCAAGGACAAGAGCTCCCACCAGCCAGCCCTTTCTGATAAAGAACTTTATCTGTACTTTAGCTTTCTCTTTTCCTGCTTAGGTGACTCACTGGTCAGCTGAGTCATCTTCCAGCACGGCTGATTACTGAGCTTCATCTTCTATGGGACTCCATCCCTAAATCTCTTCACCAGCCACTTGTTGGCTTAGCAGGGCCAGGACTTGCTTTGGATACAAACTTTCAATTTCTTTCTCTCAAATTGCATTTTGCATATGTTTTGTCACTTGAAATCTCATCCAGAGTTAGAAATCTATTTTAATATTTACATGAACATCAAAAAGCTGGCATTTTTTCATAGCTGAAGCTGGAAACAAGCCAAGTGGGAAGATAGCAACATATTTTCTCACCATTCCTGTCTACTCTCCACTCCAATTGCAGGAATAAAGGCATGGGTGGGGAGAGGCAAGCAAAACCCAGAAATGATTGCCCTGGATCTGGTCCTCTAGGGCAGTGTAGCTGCTTTGTCATTAGTTTTATTGAAAATGTAGTGTCATTAATTGATATTGTAGGGAAAAAGTCAGATTTCATCAGTTGGTGGACTAGGACAATACAGTGCTTCTGTTAAGGGTATCTTCTTTGCCCTGCTCCACTAACGCTGTTTCAGTACCACACTGGGAAATAATATTCAACTAAACATGGGCCAAATAACTTGTTTGATGGTGACATTCAGCATAACCTTGAGATAAATATCAGGATGTGCAGCACTTTGCTCACAGGACTGCCTGTTTCACAAACTGCAGAATAAGTTACTCCCATCTTTTCAGTAGAGACAAGTGGTAAGTGGCCTTATTTTAAAATGTTTAAGGATTTAAAATCAAANCCCCCTTTTTTTTGTATTCAAGGACTGGCAGGAGCAGAGGGAAAGCAGCACAACCTTGAGGAAAATTTCAAACTTTGGAGGACAGTTTTTGTTATTGTTGCTGTTTGGTTTTATTATCTGAGCACTCAGGTAATTGAGAACTGTCACAAAGCTCAGATGTGGATCCAAACCCTCCCATGGTTTTAGACTAGTGAGACACATACTGGACTGTCTGTGGTGCCCTTCTTAAGCTGAATATGTTACCTACTTCACCTTTCGTCTACAAGCTACTTTGCAAGGTGCTTCATTTACTGGCCTCAGTGCTTTAGGGAAGTAGATGTTGTAGTAAAAAGGTTGTTAGCTTTAAAACAAACTCAGAAAAAATGTTGTGAAAGAAAACATAAATGCACGGCAGCGGTGCTGCCAAAGTATTGATGTATGTAGTATGCCCAGATTGGGCTTCTTAGTCAATCTGTCTAGTGTATGTTTACCAGCTATGGATTTCATTTGTATCTGCAACAAACACCTTAATTTCAATAGACTGCTGATGATCCAAGGCTGGATGTTAACCTTGGGACAAGCCATTGATAACTATGAGAAAGGAAAACCCGTAGGTAGCTGAAAAGGAGAAGCTTGCGAACATACAAAGAAATAAAGAGTTGACTCTGAAAGTTGCATAGCTGAAATCTTCTAATGGAGGAGAGTAGTAGATTTTATTTTCATCAAAATGTATATCTTTGGGAAAAAATACATTCTCTTGGGCCTGGCTCTTCTTCTGGCTGGGCACTATTTCAGGATTGTGACATTGTAAATGAACTTGAAGTGTACAGTGCTAGAGTGGTATAAACCAACTTTTTATATAATAAGGATCAGGGTATAATTTTTTTTTTCTTTACTGGACACAGAAGATACTATGACTTATAAGTAAACCAAGGTCCTGATTCCTTGAAAGCAATGGTAAAAATCTTGCTTGATTTTCAGGGGCATTAAGATGTTGCCTCTTGTTTGAGAGTATCCCCAAGGAAAGAGCAGTGCTTGACTCTCTCGCTCGCTGTCCCTCTTCTAATACTACAATCTGGCATCCATGTCATGGAAGATCTGCATGTAACTGAACCTCTTCTTGTTTTCACAGCAATGCATCTTCCTTGCAACAAAGCTCTGGTCTTGGTTTGATGTTGCTGTGAATTCTTGCTAATGGTATGTGCCAACATACACAACAGGATAGAAACCAGTATTGTAACATGACAGGATGGATTTTCTGTGGGTTCAATACCATGCAGTCCTGTAGAGTCAGACAGCTTAGAAAAATGTACAACACCCTTAATTTGGAACACTTCAATAGAAATGTGTGCTTTCTGTTCCTCTGCTCCCCTAGAAATCAGTCCATCTTTTGCTGCTTTAGACACTTCAACAGTTTTGTACTCTACTTAAAACCAGCCATGTTTGGCTTTTTGCTATTTGCGCTTCAGCTATTTCAGGACATTGCCTTTACTTAGAGTTCTTCACTTATCCTTGTTATTCAAATAACTTTTCTTGTAGAGCTCCTTGTTTCCGGGTTTCTAACTTCAAGGCACATGTGTAAGTGACAATGGCAAGTTGAATGTGATTTACCAATACCTTAATTTGCTTTGAAATATTTTGAAACAGTGTGTTGTCTTTGCTATTGATGCAATTAATAGGATTACAGTTCTACATACGACTCACGTAATGATGTTGTACCTAGTAAATCTTGTATAGTTTCAGAGGGCAGAAATCTTGTTCTTCTTTATAACTGTTGGGTGGGTTGTTTTGTTTTGATTTTTTTTTTCTATTTGCAGTATAACCTCCCACTGAAAGACTGTTGAGCCTAAATCCTTTTGTAAAACAGATGTTGGCTTTCTGTTTTAGAGAAACAGTCACACAGAGGTTTTTCAGTTGCTGGAAGTAAAAGATGGTTTAATTATTCATCAAGACAGTAATTTGTCACTCAAGATCCTGTGTTTACTGGCATCTAAGAGAAAACATATAGAGCCCATTAAAGGATATATCTTTATTTTTTTCTCAACTAGGGCTGTGCAGAATTAAAACCAGATACTGGAAAGTCATGGAGAAAGATCTTGCCCTCATAAATGTTCACAAAGAGCAGTTACTAAGCTATGCTGGTTCCTGGGATGCAAACACCTTTGCATGTGGCCTCGTCCCTGGGAACTGCACGGGTCAGTGACCCTTGTCAGATGTCTTTTGCTGGTATCTGGGACAACCTCACAGTGGAAAACCCTGTCATCAGTTAACAGTTCTTCTGAGCCCAGGACGCTGCACGATTTCACGCTCTCAACTGGCTACTGAATCAGGTTGTACACAAAACATTCAACTAGACATTGATGCGCTGTGAGTAACTCCCCGCAGTGCTGGATGTCACAATGGCTTCAGGGCTTGACGGGACTCCTGGCACCTGAGCCTCTCTCATCTGGCTGCTCCTGAACACTTAGTGGTGGTGTTTGTGGATCACAGGTATCATGCCCTTGAAGTGCAACACCAAGAGCCTCTTGGAGAGAATGGGCAGTATTGCAATATGATCAGGCTAAACCACAAAACCCAAGTGCACAAATATGTGTTATTAACGAAATAGATTCTAATGTCCCTAAAGTATCAAACCCTCTTTGGGCAACCACTCCTTTTTAGTGCATGGATTTTTGATGTGATAAATCCTGACAGCTCTTGCAGAGCCATTATAGCCTAGTAGAAAACCAAATGCTTTTACTACAAAGACTCATGGCACCAAAAGACTTGTGATGGCTTTCTTTAAATATGGTTGTGGCACATGTAGTTTAAAAGTATGACATTTCCTTTGAAACTGCTCTAGCACATATATACAAGCCACTGTCCTAAATGTGATTACGCAGTCAAGATATTTTCCCCTTAGTAATGCAGTCTGCATTCTGTGAAAATAATAGTTGGTACTTAGAGCCGGTCTTTTCAAAGTCTCTTTCAATTTTGAAACTTTTAAAGTATTCTAAGATGCTTTAGCATGCATTATACCTGTTTTAGAGTTAAGAAAGCTGAGGTACAAACTGAATGATTTGTCTGAGGTCACAGAAGATGCCAGTGGTAAATCTAGGAAAAGAGTACTAGCGTTAAAACCTGTTGTTTCATAGCTTACTTAATGCACATTCTCCTGTGTTGCTGTGTCTAGAGGTTGAAGTGCAGAAAATGCTTGTTCAGTTCAGAGATGCAGGACTACAGAAGCAGCATTTAAAACTAACGTGTATTTTCGCTATTCTGATTTGATTCTGTACTGATGTCAAGCCAAACTGCTTGGTTACTTTGGTGGGGGGAAGGAAGCGGAGAGAGTCTCGAGTAAAATGTTGTTGAGGTCAGTCAAAAGAGACATGATTGAGGCTGTTTGGAAATAGGAAAACAGAAAAGTTGAAACAACTAAGCCTTTTGTGTAGCATTGCAAATAGAGCCCTCATGAGCTGAGAAAGGATTGTGGGAGTGGGGGAAAGGAGGACAGCAGCATTTCACAAAGCAGCTAGCGCAGCAGTGCTTCAGCAGAAGATGATTTTGGGGAGTAGCTGCTTGATAAAGTGCTGTTTCACTAGCACCATAAAACAAAACTCCTGCAAACTAGATGTTCCCATCTGTGTTGTCCCTGCTCCGTTTGCAGATCACTGTTGTGGTCTAGTACTACATGCCAAATGCTTTCAGTGCAGCACTTGGCAGGGGCTGTATTCATTAGAAGGAATCAATCTCCTACAATAATCAAAACAGTTTGGTGTTCCCCCCCCCCCCCCTTTTTTTTAGAGGTCTTTTACTTACTCTTAAATGTAGGTCACTGGTTTTGGCAAGCTTGTGCATGTTTTTTGTAACTTAAAAAAATCTGCACAGCTTGCTCACCAGGCTGCATCGAGTTCACTTCAGCGCATGGAGGAGTCGGGGGTCCAGCAGGCCTGAGGAGGGGCAGGAGGGAGTCTCGTGGTGTGGCAAACCCGAGGGCAGCGTAGACGGCATTCCAGCTCACCTGCTGCTGCTGAAGGCACGTTACAGCAGCTGAAACACTGTTCTCTGCTTTTCCGCTGGTGTCAAGAAATTGAGACGTTTCTGTTGTGCTTTACATACCTGACAGTTTGTGCGTTCAGCACAGGATGCTGCTGTGTTACTGCTATGGTCAGATACACCGGTTTGCAGCAATAAATCTCCTTGTGCACATATAGTCCTTGGTGCTGACTTTATGCCAGAGGTAAGCGCTATGCATGAGAATGGGAGCTGTCACTCTCTGAATTTCCTGGTCTACATGTAATTAAATTATTGGCCGTGATATTGTATCAGCTGTGGCAGGCGGGCATAGTCATGAATGCATAAGGATCTCTGGTCTGGCCACTGCGTACTGTAGAGTGTGGGTCTCCAGGCTACCTATGCCATCAGGATGGAGGTTTTTCTGGAGGTACAGTAGAGAAACGGGATTAGTAGGTTGGGATCATGCCACTAAACTGGTGCTGAAAAGACCACTTGTTTTTTCCCCCATCCCAAAAGGGTTACGCTTTTCTAATTTAAATCTTTTCTAATTTAAAATTAATTACTTGTCTAGATTATTTTCCATCTTTTGCATCAGACTTTAGCAAAAGAATACCATGGGGGGTTTTTTGTTAGAAAAGTGGTTTCATGCTCACACCACAAGAATGGGATACAAGAAGGGATGGGTAGGCGTGCACTGTCTGTACATGTTACACTGTACAGCATTTCAGGAGCCCCGCTATCCCCCTGGGGGGGTGTTTAGCAGTAGCTGTGTCAGCTGCCAGCTAGGTGTACCTGTGAGCCCAGGACTATTTCAGCAGAGTTTGCATAATTCTTGTAAAGGTCCAGAAGCCATGTTTTGGGGATATTAACTGGCAAATAGCTTTTTACCAGAAACCATGACTACTAACCAGTAGCCTTCTGATACAAATTCAGAAAATACCTCCTTCCTGAAGACTTCTTGAAAGCTCACTTTTTGAAAGCTCATCCAAAAGATTACATGTTGCAGAAGAGTTTTATTACCCATTCCAAGATTATCAAACGTGCTGGGCTCCAGGAGGTAATTTCTGTTCTTCACTTCAACTGCATGTTTAGGTATAATATTCTTTTAGGGTCTGACATGAAAGGTTCTGCTTTACAGAGCATATGTAATGTGTGAGGGCACAGCCGCAGTAGGGATAGCCTTTGGCTATTAAAAACCAAAATACACTTAGAACGTTTTTTTGGCTTTGCTTGTATGCTATATACAATAGCTTTCTCGGTCTATGTAACCTGAAGGGGCTTTCCTACATTATGCTGGCTACTGTTTTGATTTGGAAGGAATAGAAACATCAACATGCCTTCTAATTTCCTGTACTCTGTTTTTTTAATATAATTAGCTTACTAAGCAGTAAAAGACAGTCAAGGTCATTAGCAGCAACTCCGTTCTTTGTCTTGACACGTTAGTTACCCACTTTTCCTTCAAACTTCTCCTTAAAAATCCAGTTCATTTTTAGTGTCTGTAGAAACACATTCAAATTTGTGTTTCTTTTCCTGGTTTCTGCATTGTGCTCCTTTTGAGTGCAGAGAGGCTCAGGTGGCAACTACTTCTGCGCAAGATATTATTCTCTCAGAGACCCAAGATACTGTTCCTTGGAGCATAGAGAGGAAAATACAGGGTAGGTTTTTAAAAGAGCTCAGAGGAATGGGAGCGATCAACTCCAAGAGTCTTACTGAATGAGGCGAATGAATAATTAGGTAATGGCAATACCTGAGAAACACCTGGAAATGAACACCTGTGTGATTTGACCCTCTGTTGTGTCAAACAGAATTTGTCAAACAAGGGTGAGATTAGTTCGTAATTGATATGAAAGTAAGCGCCACCGGGCCCAGTATTAGCTACGTGGTGATTGGATCACAGGAGTAAGGAGGTTTTTTCTACCCGATTTCCCTCCCTGATCCCTGCAAATGCACCCTACTTTTGGGGGAAAGGATTTTGTTTCCAAGCAGTTTTCTCTTTCTGCATATGCTTTTCATTGCTTTTCCTTTCACAAGCAAGAAGTACCTGAAAGATTAGAGAAAAAGTACCAGTTAGGGCTTGTCAAATACCTCTTCCATTCTGTCAGATGTTTTATGAACTGAGCTGTCTACGTAACTGAATTAATTTTCATTATACACACAGCAGTTGTGTTTATCTGGGAAATACTGTGGTTAAAAATGACTCATGTATACCTTACAGAACTATTCCACAAGAAACATTTATTTTGCGTATAAGATAAATCCTAAAGGCAAGGTTTTTCAGCTCCACTTCAGTGTCTGGCTAGAATTTCAGACAGATTGTCTGTTTCAAAATCAAAACAAACCATTTGAAGCCTCTACATTTTTAGAATACTTCTTTCTTGATAACAACCGCCTTGTAATGGAGTCTCTGGACTCTTTGGCATCGTCTGTTCTGTGTAAGGTAGAAATTAACACCTCAAAGTCGATTTACTTTTCTTTTTTCAAACCAAATAATAGTAGCAACATTTGCGTCTTTGATTTATATGACAAACATTTTCTGAAAAATGCCGTATTTATGTAATTAAACTGAGGAGTTCCTTGGCATTGTATATTAGGGGACAAAAGGATCTATTATATGCCTTTTCCTATTATTTTTAAGTACTCTGCATAGTGCTGTCTGTATGCTGTAAATGCCGACTTGTTTCTTTTATAGAACTTAAGTGCAAGTACACTACGCAATTCCTCAGAAAAATATATTTAACCCAAAAAAGTCTAAATTGGAAGCTTGGGGTGTGGTGTTTCTTGAAACTGATTTAAATTGATGCCTAACAGTATTATAGTTGTCACAAGTAAGGCCTGAATCTGGCTATCTTCATTACCTCTGATAGAGAAGTCCAGAGTGCCTATAGGTACATATTTATGGAGACCTTTTTTTTTTTAGGGTCTAAGGCTTTTATTCTCTATTAGGTTTTATTCTATATTCTGAAAGCATATAGTCTTGCATTGAAAACTATGGTGGCTATTAATTTCCTGCTCTTATCTATGCAAAACACTGATTTTACAAGTAATGGTCATTTTGTACATGTAGAAACCACAACTAGGCTCTTGGTAACTATTGTCTTACTTCTTTTTTCCCATGACAAATATAGTGCAGATTTACAGCATTGTTTTACTGACTGATAAAAGCAAATGTTTTCCTAGGGATTGTATCTTTTCCTGTCCTTGCAGCTGCTGTCCTTGTTCTTTAATATCTTTTGACAAATTAAGATTTGTCAGCTTCATTAGACAAATTATATAATCTGCAAAGCTCCAGAGTTAGAACCACAGGCAACTGTGCTGAACTTCTGCAGTACCTTCCACCTAGACAAGGTCAAGGCTAGGATTTCTGCAAGAGCTTTAACGTGATGCTTAAGACAGCTTTTCCAAAAACCATGATGGGAATCTCCCTAGGAATTGCAATGTGAGTGAGGAAGAGGCAGGCTGGAAATAATGTAAATATGCTTACTTAGCTAATGGTTAAACAAAGAAAATTGATAATGAGTGACTTGGAAAGAAAGCATATAGATGTAATTTGCTGTTGACATTTAAGGCATAAATGCAGAAATAGTGACGCTGTAATAGAAATCTGAAGGTCCTTTGACCACGTTTCCTTTAGTCTTTTAAAGTTGCCTCCTTGTGTTGCAAAAGGTGAGAGGAGCACTGCTGTTGTGAAGGAACTGCTGATGAAGCTGAAGGACGGCATTGCGTGGTGAGGGGAGAGGGCTGTTCTCTACCCTTGGCATGGGCAGTGTCTGGCTGATCTCTGTAGAGCTGCCTTAAGCACTGGAAGTGCAGCCCTTCCTTCTGCAAATCTAGTTAAGATGTCGGTGAATCTCTTACAAGGAAAAGAGTAGGAGTGACTGACTACTAACCTCTTCCAAATGCATGTTGTGTGCAGCAATTGATGTGAGCTCCTCGTCCATAACGTGGACTCTTGCAATACCTTCTTGATAATGCAGTTAATTTTTCCCTGTGAATTACGTAGGGAGATATAACTGCGATTCTTCCCTCTGCCATACATCTTTTTTTATTAGAACAGTTTTCATGTTTTAACTTTTTCCATCAAAGAATAAATACTTTACTGAAGCATCTGGATAAAACTGCTTTTCACACTCCTCAGACATCCTCTAATTTTATTCCAGCAGTAGCAAGAGGAAGTATTCTCTTTTTCTTCTTCACAGATTTGCAGAATGCAGATATCGGGCAGATATACGATAATGAGTTTCAGGAGTCTGACTCCAACATTGCTGATAGCTTGGTACAATTAAGTCAGGCCTAATCTTAAAATAGGCCTAAATCCTAAATAAATATAGCATTAGGGTTGCAATGAGTAATTCCTGCTTTTCAAAACCAGTAATTGAATGCACAAATATTAAAGGCAAACCACATGGGGGCCCAGTACCTCAGTACATCGACTTAACAGGATCATTTTATACGGCTAGATTCAATTAAAAAGATAAATACATTCAGTTTTCTCCGTGGAGAACCTGTACATACTTTGTATTCAATCTAACTCATAGGATGTAATTTTAAGCATTCACTGTGGCAGTGATTTGAATTTTTTTTAACCCTCCCAAAAATGAATTTATTGCATTAATAAGGGCTCTGGAAGATCTGGCAAATCTTGCTGAGGCAGTTTTAGATTTCTCTCTCTAGGTGTCTGCCCTCCTCTTTCTTTCCATTCTCTGGCTTGGCAGAAGGGAGGTGTCTGCCTCCCTTCTCTAGTCCCCAGGCTGCTGCGCTTGCTTAAGCTGCTGGTGAAGGGCTGGGAAGGTGGGGTGAGCCACGTCCTAAAGAGCAGCTGCTTGCAAGGCCCTCCAGAGCTCATCTGTCAATGTCCAGAAACTCACAGGGAATATTTGCTTGTAATGGCATGTCTCTAAGAAATGGCACTTCTGTTAGATTTGAGTAAAGGAGATGGTAAGAAGATCCCCAAAATCTCTCATACAGACTGAGACTCTAGGTTGTCTGTCTGATCTGGGTTGATGGTCTGCCCTAAACTGGAAACTTGTTTGCAAGGTTTCCGTATGATTACCCATTCAGCTAGAATGTATGAGTACAGTGAGACCACGCTATTAAGTCATCCAGGACAGCAGATACTAGGGCACCGAGGAACTATTTAACGTGATGGTATTACGAGACTGCAGCTTTGTCTGGACTGTTTATTAGGATTGGATCAAGTGATACTATATTGCTAAAGCCAGAAGCTAGATGATTGAACAAAATTTCAGAAGAAGGTTGTAACTTATGCAAGAAACTAACTTGTGTACTCTGGTTTATTACCTTATTTTCTATCAGCATAGAGAAAACTGACCAGAAAAGTTTGCTGTAAATCTCAGCTTAAATTTTGTGCATGGTTTATAAAGGTCATTGTGCCCAAGGCTCCTTATTTTCCACTTAATCAACTACCACTTGCATGGCCCAGTTGCATTTCAGCAAACATCCCTTCAGTGTAATGTGACACACCCAGTGAATTTGCACAATGTGTGCTTGAAGGAAGCCCTGATCTTTTTACATCTGAGGACAATGATTCAAGTGTTTAAAATTATCTGAATGTTCTGCATATCAATTCAGCATTGTTGTAATGGCTGGGTCTTTCTAAATGTGAAATTAGTAGATTTAGGACCCAGAGCTCCCCTGGAGTGTCCCCATAGATAGATTGTAGGTCACAATAACATGAGACAACCTAATTACCATAGCCATTGAAGGGAGTGAATGCACAGTAGGCACTGGATTATGAATGCTCAGTTCCAAGGAATCCATTCCCTAAATGCTTGCTGCTGGGTCCTTCCCAGGCATGTAGGGTTTTTTATCTGTTTAGTCACAAATTTGTTCTACAACCATTGTGACAATATTATTACTTAAAAGTATTTGCAAAGCTGTGAAACATTCATCAGCAAATACAAAATGTATTTATGCAAATGGCTAATTCTTTTTTTCCTTTTCATGCTGAAACTGGGTGTGGGGGGGAAGCTGCTGATTCTAGTTTGGATTGTCATGCATATGACTCCTGTGTCCCTTTTACATTTGTTTTCGGTTTTCCATACGACATTGCAGATGTGGGGATGGTCCCAATCAGAAGCCCAGCAAAACCTGAGGAGCTTGGATTTTAACACTATAGCTGAAGATATTTTTTCCTTCTTTTTTTTTTTTTTTTTTTTTTTTTTTTTTTTTAGATTTTAGTAATGGTAGTAGCCACAAGGCTGTCTCCATCTCTAAGAAAACTGAGATCCTGCTTCAAGCTGCAGGACAGGCACCTTTCTGTTTTCAAAAAGGATACCCAGGTTCAGTCAGAGGACTGGAGCTCAGTATAGTTGCTCTCTAGAAATGTTGCTGTGTGCTGTGTTCTGTGTTTATGGTCTACATTACTCATTTCTAAAACACAGCAACCATCTTACTTCCAATGGTAACTGATGTTACAGTGCTCATTTTCCTCTTTATTCTAAAGTTTAAAAATTTAGAAACTCACGGGCAGGTTCTGCATGGCAGTGCCCAGGTCGGCAGGTCCACATCCTTTCTCCAGCATGGTCCAGGTTTTGCTCTTGTCATAGCATGAGCTTGCGTGTGAGCACTTACATCTCAGCTTCAGAAGGATCAATTTAGCTTGTGGCATCTGAGAAGGAGTTTAAGTGGAAGGAAAATAGAGCAGGTTTTGTGTGGCACTGTATTGTGTGTGTATCTCTAGAAAATCTTTTCCCACGTGGATGAGGCCCTAATAAGTCAAAGTGTAAGTAAGCCTCCATCCACACTTGCCCCCTGTAGCTCCTGGGACTGAGCTGGGCAGGGCTGATGGTAAACTCTTTATGAAAAACTTGGTACCTTGAAAGCTTTCTAAATTTGTTTGGTTGCAGAAGTGACTGAGACAAGAAGCTGGAAATGCTAGTTTTGTTGTCTGCCGCTTTGCCCCTTTCAAACACTGTGCTGAAATAGTTACACAGGGGTTGGTGTAAGCACCTGCGTTTTCATGGGTCACAAAATAGCAACAGCCCTGAATGATAGAATTTGGTTTCAAATATAACGGTTCAGGGTTGTGCCTGGGTTCATTTCTACAGCAGGGCAAGGGCAGCCTACCTACAGTTACCAAACGGGAACTGTTTCCACTTTGTATTTAGTGCACAGTTTAGGAGCAGAAGTTATGCCCAGAAGTTAAGTGAATTGGGAGTGTCATACTTCTGCTAGCTCCCCAAATACTTTTTATGGTAAAGCTTAGGAATTTTAAAGGATGGCTTGCACCAACTCTAAAGGCATTGACCTAGGAAGAATATCTGTGGATTGTTTTGTTGTTGTTTGGGTTTTTTTAAAGTATGATTTTGCTTTTAGAAATCTGCTTCCTAGTAAACTAAAAAAAATCTACTCTTCAAGCAGCGAAAAGATTCTTTTCAGTGCTGTTTTTTTAAAATAATAATCTGATTTATTAGTTAGTAGTGAACTTCTAGTATTAATCTTCATTTTGGTGAGGACACAGTCTTCAGATTCGTGATTTTGCTACAGTAAGAATTTATTTATTTATTTAAGAATACAGCCCACTGGTATAGTATAGTAACACTGTAGAGATGTTATATATTCAATATATACAGATGCTTAAATATGCAGACAGATACAAAGTACATTTTACAAAGTGCCTGAGTGTTTGGGCATCTAACTTTGATTTTACGTTTAGCTTGTTTTCAATGGTAATTAAGCTCTTTCCCTGTTTCAGTCCCAAAGAAAATCTTCAAAGAATGTATCTGCCTATTTAAACACATAAAGATCTTTGAAAATACAATTTTTATTTCTAAGGACCCATCCTCACAAGGAAGCAGAGCTGTTGCTGATGGTATGTTTAACCATGAATCTCCTTGAGCTGATTTTTAAATGTAGCTTCACAGGTTGTGGCAAGAGTACTAGAAATAGTTTTGTTCCATTACAGAAAGTTTCCCACACCAACTACACCTAATGTTTCACATCTGTGTGATAAAAATTACAGGTCTTAAAAAAAAGTCAAAAAAATATGTATTTCAGGACTTCAAAGAGGATTTCTTTATTTCTGAGCCTGCTGAGCTACAGTAACTGCATCTGGTCTGTAAGGCCGTGAGTACATCGGGGGCAGGGAATGGAGTAGGAATATTTTCATCTTGAAGTCACCACTTCAGGTCCTGCCTGGGGCAGGTGGTGGTGCCCCTGCATCAGCAGGCGAGGTCCTGAGCTGGGTTCTGCAAAACGAGATGGGCTACCCCCTGCTCAGCCCCAGCCTGTGGGACAAAGCTGTCATTCTGTGATGGAGATTTAATGACGCATTATGAAATGAAAGTTGCGGAGGCCTGCATGGCTATAGTCTTTGCTTTCACTGCGTGTTAACCACAGGGTGAGTAATTGAATGCTCATCCATGTGTGATAGTCTGCACTGCCGCAAACTGATTATCGGCACTAGCGTGCTGAAGTCACCCGAGTCTCCGTAATGGTGCGGTATGTGGCCACTGCAAGAAGTGCTGCTGTCTTTGTCCTTGTCCTAAGATGCCAGCCAGCAGTTCCCGGTAGCTGTTGGAAAATCTCAATTTATAGAATTATTACAATTCCCTTCTGTACTAGTAAAGCTGCACCCCAGAATCCAAGCTTTGCCAAGAAATTTGCAAGCTTGCATGGCCAAGTGGCTGCTGCTGGTCAGATGCTGTGGCTCTATTATTTTATTGTAGTATGAGGGATGGGTGCAGCTGGATAAGCATTGTATACAGTGAGACTATAGAGAAAGAGCAGAGGAATAAAAAGCAGAGAAAAAGTGAGTTTTTTCAGTTGAGAAAAAGTGGTGCCTGGGGGCTTCATGGTGTATCATGACATCAGTAGGTACCTGGTTACTCCATTTTCTTCAGGGTTTTTCCTGAAGCTCCAAGGGTTATATCTGTTTTGCCATGTGGTACTAGCAAAGGTGTGTAAATGGATCAACAGTGAAAAACAGTAGTGAGGACAAAATAAGGATGTGGTAAGGTAGGGCTGCCATGGGGAGAGGGAGCCTCTCCCTCCTCTGTGAGGATAGCTTGTGCAGAAGGTGCCCTTGGGAGTTAAGGAAAACTTACTGACGTTTTCCCTCATGTTCTTAATCTCTGCAAAAACCAGTCATATCTGCTAATGCACCACTCTTGGAGATCAATGATTTCTGAGAAGGTATCAACTGATCCACCTCTCTGAGCAGTTTCTCGAATGTCCCCATTGCATCACCGCTGCATACCATGTTGGAGATCCCACGACATGGTTCCTGCGACACAAGTTTCCTGCCATTGGCATTTCTGTCCTTGTGGCCCGAGCCACTCCTTAAAGAGGCTATTCAGCTCTCCTGCAAGGACCCATAAACATATGCTGCTAAATGCAGTGGGGGGAGGAGGGAGCGACTTCACAGTTGGAACGTGAATTGGAAATTCAAGACATGTCCCTTCTGCTGTCCAGGGGAGCACTGGCTGCTGAAAGTGGACTGATCAGCATCAAAGGTGAATGAGAGGATGGAGAAGACAGACAAACTTTTTCTACATCTTTACGTCTTTATTTGGAGAGGAGGGGAAGACAAATGTTAGCAACTATTTCAGGCAGTTTTTTTGGGTAAATGACAAAGCATTTTGGTATGCAGGAAACAACTGCTTCCCCTCGAGTTTTTGGGCACTTGAAAAGAAACAAGGCAACTCCAAACCTCTAAAGAGTGAAACAATTACAAAGATTGTTTATTCTCCCTGTAAAGGTTTTTAAGGGTTTCTCTTGTATCAGGTGGAATGACGATTTTCTACATCCCAGTAATACCATTGTGTTTGGTCTGCAAGAGTTTACCTCTATGGCAGTGGACTGCACTTGAGCTTTATATAGTTCATATCTGCTAACAAGACACTATATGTGGAATATTCCATGTAATTCAGTCCCCAAAATATCTAATAAGGTGGCAAAACAATAAAGAATATTTATTGTTTCACGAGGAGACTCGAAACTCTGCTTATGCTGCAGAAAACAGGGAAATGTCATCGGTTTTCAGAATGTTGTTTTTCTGTTTGACAAACAATAGAGCCTTTTCCCCTAAATCCTTATTATGTTGAGGGGTTTGGTTATTTGTCTGTTGGTTTACAAGGACTCATGCCTTAGCTGCATGTTTAGTGCGTATCTAATACGGTGTTTGTGGTTACGTGCAGGTTCTCGCAGCCAGACTGCTCTGTCCATGCAAACTCTTCCTGGCCTCAGAGGTGGTTCGTGCAAACTCAGGGAGGAGGTCCGTTGTCTTGTGCTTTGTAAGTCAGCAGGTCGAGGACTTCTGTAATGCAGAAAGGGGGGGTCAGCAAGTATCAGATATGAAGTTGTATTTATTGAGTAGGACTGGAGGACAGACAGAGATGCAGAAACCTAAGGGGTGTGTTAGTGGGTAAAGTACTGCTGTGGAAGTGCAATTCCCTTCATGTGTTACACGATGGCTTGAACAGCAACAAAATTCACTTTGTTAAATCCTCAGACTGCCTAATCCCACGTCTTGCTATGGCTGTAACACCAAGTTTGCCAAGTCAGCAGGAATTGTATGCCTGGATTGGGGAGCTCCTGCACTGGAATCGGGGTCGGATGGATGGCCAGAAATAGACCTGTTTGGAGGCTGAGTTTGGGCTTTAAAGAAGTCAAAGCAGAGGCATTCAGTTTCGCTCCTGTATTTATTAATAGCCGGCTGGTGCTGTGCAGCGCAGTTCTGCAGCGCAGCCCAGGGCCAGCAGGAATTGCCTGTGTGCCTTTCCCACCTGTTGGTGCGGCAGCTGTGGGGTCCCGGCCAGAGCGCCCAATTCCTGTGGGTTCCCCCTCCCCAGCTGGCGTAGCTGGGGGGGGTCAGAGAAGAGCAGTTCCTCTGTTTAGAAGAGACTGCTGTCACCTCTTAGCCACAAGAAGGGCCCCCAGCAATGGGGAGGGGGAATTGAGAAACAGCAGCTCTTAATTGGCTTTGATTTTTCAGGTATCAAGGCTGCTCAGTCTTGTCTGCACTGCTCTCGTTTTCCCTTATCCCCTGCTCCCCCCCGACTTTGCAGACCATGAAGTCGGCCTTTGAACCAGTTCCTGTCCCACTGCCCTGCTGCTTCCCAGTACCTGGGGGTACGTGGTTCGCCATGGTGCTGACAGCCCCGGAGGTGCTTCCCTCATGTCTTGTGCTGGGACTGGAGCAGAGCACCAGGCGTTTTGTTTTCCACATGCATTGCTCTTGTTTGGGAGGAAAAGCATGCATTGGGCACCCTGACCCAAAGGCACAGGGTGGGGAAGGCCAGCAACATGTTGTTGGTACGTGCTGATGGTGCTGGGCTGGGCGTTGAGAGAAATTTGGTGTTGCCTGAGGAGCACCATTATCCAGGGTACTTCTGTACCCGCAGCAATGTGGAGCAGGGTCCCTGCTCTCCTCCTGGATCCAGCCCGCTCAGGGGTGAGAGGTGTTAAGCTGCTGCAGGAGGGTCCCCAGCCTTTCTGCCACCCCGGAGAGGCACATATGAGGACAATTTCAATTACACTAGTGAAAGAAGTGAAAAAAATCCCAGTAATTACAAAAGTGAAAGAGGGGAAAAGCAAGAGCTGGTGGTCCCCTTTGGGAAGGGGTGTCTGTGCAGGAGGATGCAGAGCAGCTGTGGGGAAGGGGTTTCTCATGTGAGATGGGGCATGGATTGGTCGAGGCTGTAAATAGGAGGGGCAAAAACACCTGGAAACCCCGTTGTCTTCTCACTTTGCTATGAGGAAAGGAGAGCGTGGGAACCTCCCACTGCCTTCGATTAGGGGGTGATGGCTGTAAATGAATGCTGGCTAAGAAGCGCAGAGACGAGGAACGGCTGCATGTTATCTCCCCTCCCACTTCTCCACTGAGTGCCAACGGGTGTCATAACTTTGTTTTTCACCCATCCTGCTTAATTTATTTCACGGGTTTTCTTAGCCAAGCCTGGAGAGTGTTCCTTTTTCAAGCATATTTATGCAGAGAAGGTCTGAGGTGGTCTATACTTGTTCCTGGACTGGTGGGCTGTTGGTGTGTTTTGTTTAACTTACATTTGCGATCTGCAGTGTTTTAAATATTAAGAGTCTAAGAATAAACAAAATGGAAATTAGCTCCAGTGCATTAAAATTAGCTTCTGGAGCGGAAAAAAGATGTATAACTTAAACAAAATTTTAACCCAGCAAATACCTAAAACTTCCAGAGAAATCCCTCTGCTGTGACCAGGGAATCTGGGCCTGCCACTCTGATATTTCTGAGATTAAAATGCAGAATAAGATTAAAATAAATATTTCAGACTTTCTCCATATGTCCTAAGGACAATTTTTAAAAGCCTTTTCCTGCTGCTACTTGAGCCAAAGTCCCTGTGTACTGTTTTAGGAATGGCATAGTCCCACTTCTTTGCCAGAGATGATCTTTGTCAGATGTTTCCAGCCAAATTTTTTGTGCGCTCCATACCATTGTGCAGGCCAGATAAGAAATCATCCCATTCAACATCAGGAATTTCAGGAAATAAGTGACAAGGAAAAAAAAATGTTCTGTTGAAAACAATGAAAAGGGTTTTGGGTCTGGGATCATGGATATCTCCTGCTATGTATTGCTGAGATCTGAGGGCTGTGACAAACTCCAATAAATAATTTCAGTTTACTTTTCCTTACTTTTCTAGCACAGTGTAGTTATGTTCTCAAACAATACTGTAGCATAGCAACTTCTCATTCACGCTGAAAATTGTAGGGAAAGTGGCTTGAAAATTGTACCATAATGGATTTCTTTTCAAAGTAAACTGTAGAGCTCTCCTTTTCAAATTGTGCTTTGGTGAAATTTCCTTCAGGTTTGCTCTTCTCTACATTTCATTTACTTAGTTTCTTTTTAAGTTAGATCACCGAAATGCCATATCTATCACAAGCGTACTGCACATTCTTCACATTTTCATTCAAAACCTGCCACTATTTCTATAAAACAGATGGGGGTGAGCTCATAATAATACTGAAACAAATCTTTCTTTCTATTAATTCTTCTCATGGGTTATATGATGTGGCTTAGAAATGAGATGCATCATGACAGTTCATTTGTTTCTGCTCTGCATATGAAATTCAAAGCTTACAAAAGTGCCTAAAAGCTAACTTCACAGGATAGAAATATTGTGGAACTAGAGCTATGTGTATCACCCTGGAACTGGGTCTTTGGTTTCATCCTTTTGTGTAGACTTGTCCAAGGTTAAATAGAAGATGAAAGCAGTATTAGGCTATACGTAAAGATGGTAAAACTTGCCAAGTACCTGCAGCTACCACCTAAAAAGCTGAGTTATCAGAATAGCGAGGAGGAAAGGAGGACAAGATACAAAGGAAAACATATCCTCCCAGAAAGAACAGGACTGTGGATGCAAAACTGTCTATGCATTTTACTGTGGCCATAAGCAAAGCTCTGGCATGTCAAATACAATAGAAAGAAGAGATGGCTGCTGCTTCCTAGAAAACAAAGTGGGGTTTGTTCTTTTGAGTAAGTTGTGTTTGCGTGGTTCGTGATAGGGGATGTTAATTGGGGGAGGGAAAAACCTTTCTCAGTGTGTTGCAGTCTCCTTTGCTAGAAGAAGGCTGGAGCAGAGTGGGTGGCTTCTACGGTGCCACCAGTATCACCAAGCAGGTAAATCAGAACCTTCTACTTGCTGTATCTCCTAGTTGAAATGTCCCAGGGTTTAATGCACATTATGGTGCATTTGCACGAGAGACGCTAGGCTGCACACTGCGTACAACTTTTTTAGTTCCCTTCTAGTCCCAATCTCATCACCCCTCCTGAGGTGGAGGGTATTGTACAGTATTCGGGCTAGTGAGAGTGCCGCCTGGACAGATTCACTGCTCTTGATCTAACCTAGATATCCCAGCACAAATTCTGCAGTAGGCAGGAAAGACGTGTTTGTGTAGGTAAATGTCTGCCACAGTTTGTTGTTGAAATATGCGAGTATCAGACTGAAGTTGATCTGGTATGACTAAAATTTTATCATAGCTTAACATTAGACTAATTTTTATTGTTACTGCTGCCAAATAACAGTGGTCATATATAGATCTGAGCCCTACAGGCTAAAATCAGTTTGAATCAACATTTTGATTATTTCAGTATGTTTGTATTTTTTAAGAAGTTCTTAGGGTTTGTTAAGCAGTGGTGTAACAGGTTGACCTTTCATGATGGATTCAAGGATGGATTCCAGGGGAGAAGTCATGCCTCCATTTGAAAGCTAAGTCAAGGAAATGGAAATCTTCAGTCTAAGGGTCAGTTTTTGACTTCCTAATCTGTGAGGGAAAAATTAACATAATTTTAAACAGTTTGTTTCGGGAATGACTTGTAAAATACTCCTGGGAGACTTGCATTTGGACAGTTATAGCCTAAAAGGCAAAAATAGAAATGAACACAAACTTAACAAATTGCAGGAGTTGCTCATATGCAGGCTGATCACAGGCAAGGGCTTTCAAGATAAGGCTTTAGGGCATGTTAGAAAAAGACAACGTATCACTTCAAAAATCAGCTCAAAGGAATTGTTCACTGCACTGAATGGTTCTCAAGTTGAAACAAAGGACCTTATTTCTTATTTCTGTTGCTTATATAAAAGCTGATATCATATTTAGCCCTAATTCACAGCAATCAAAATAGCGTGCCACTTTATACTTTGCAATTCAGTTTTATGACACTTGAAAACTTCGTTCTAATTTCTGCCTTGCAGAATTATACAGAGGTTTTATTTGTTATAGCTCTCATTCTAGCCGCAGGTGAAATAATGCCCCTTAGACTAAAAGCAAGGATGAGGTGTAATTTCTGGAAAGGTTCTTATTTTACAGTGGCATTTGGGGTGTTCACAGTATTGCTCTGTGTTCAGAAAAGTAAGGAAACAACAAACCAAGATCACTTACTTTTTACAGTAGAAGTTTTTTGTATAATGTATGACTTCCTAGCTTTGCCTTCCAAGTGCAAGATAGATACTTTTAAAAGCTCTTCAAATGCATTGAAGTGACTTTCAAATGAAGTTGTGGAAACCAAAGGACAATCATTCAGACACTATTCTAGAGAGATCAGTTGACAAATAAAAATGCAAAAATGTTGTTGTGGGTGGCAAAAGACAGATGGTGGCAAAAGACAGATAGTAGCATAAACCAAAGTCCCAACTGAAAAGGCCTTAATGCCCTAATTTCTGGTTTCCTGCTCATCACCTTGGCCACAGGCTGCGTCCCCCGCAGTTGCAGAGCTGCAGTTACTCACAAAAGGTGACAACAGTGGCAGTGTTGTGCTGGCTGGGGCGTCCGCATGTGGTGACACCAAGTGCCTGCTTTGCAGGTTTCGCGCCAGATACTTGTGTTTTGGGAAAGAGCAGGGGGAGGGAAGGGGATGCAACCGTATGTTTTCTGTGTTAATATGTGTACCACTCAAAAGTTATGATGGGTGCTGGGCAGGAGTTGAGATTGCATCCACATCATTCAGCATGTCAAACTATTTCTCTGAAAAGGGCATTTTGGACTATGTTGTCCAGAAGTCAGGCGTTGTCAGGCATCCAAAGGCCTTGTTTGAGAGCTCTGCAGATCTCATTTTGAACATGTTTGTTTTAAACAAGAAAGTGAGTAAATTCCTATATTTAGCAGCTGACTAGGCCCTCTGTTTGCCATGTATTTATTCATATGCCTAATTATATTCCAATGATTACTTCCTTTACAATTATTGGAAATACTCATGTAATAAAGTTAGCATATGTGCATCGTCAAGAGTAGGGCTTAAATATCGCTAAATTGTTCATTTCTCTTCCCAACTGTTCCCTCATTATTCAAGCTAAATAATAGCTTGAATGAGTTAGAATGAGTAGAGAAAAAGAAAGTAGTCAAGAAATTAAGTTTTATAACAAGAATCACACCAGTTACTGCTTTATAGAGGAGGAAAAGGAAAGCCGGGAGGAAGGAGGAGGAAGGAAGCTTAGCCGCTGATCCGAAAACCTACAACCATAGTGCTGTCACTGCCAGTGTTTCATTCTTTCCAAATGTGCCTTTTCTGATTCTGACAAATGCAAATCTTGAAACAGGTTTTAGAAAAACAGGGTGGGTGTATTTTCCCTTTAAAGAAAAGAGATCCTATTTTTTTAGAAGTTCTGGAACTGCAGTTTTAAAGAAAATAAATTATTTGCAGCAACTAGTACAAAAAAAAAAAACTTTTTAAAAGTACTTTCAGTTGCCTCTGTCCTGCTTCTTGTTATTCCTTAGAAATGTATAAGGATCCTGTCTGTTTAGATCCACTTTTATTTCCACTAGTAGTTTGTGGAAAAATCTTCAGGTTTTTCTACAGCTTAAAAACTACATTTCTGAGCTACAGATTTTAAAATATAGTTATTTTTTATACCTTTGAACAATGAACTTCCATTCTGCATAATGTATTTTTGAGTGCTATAAAGTTTAAAAGGGTCAAATATGCAGTGTGTGGAAAAGCAGTAAGTTGCAAGTAAGTGGAACTATGCTGCTTAAAGTACAGATTCGTTCTGTTGGATGCAGCTTCTGAATGTTATGGATTATGATGAAATGCTGCGTTGGACATTATGGATTAGAATGAGAAGGATGTTGACTAGATAACAAGACAGTGGAACTTCAGCGGTTAAGTGCCATCCTTTTTGGTGCAAGGGAAATACCTGCCTAGTCTTAGAAAAAAACATAGAGCCCTATTTGCTTCTGTGGAGATTAACAATCAATGCTGAGACCTCCCTTCTATTGTGGTGACAGAGGTTGATCCATTGGAAGGTTGTTGCTCAACCAGGAGTCTGCAGTCATCCACACAGTTCGTAAGTATGATAATATGGAACTGCCAAGAATTTTATAGCTATGAATGTGCATTCATATAAATAACACCTGAGGTTATGTCTCTCAAATGAAGGCATGTGGAGACAAGGCACAAAAATATTTAGGTGTTGGCTTACTGTAGTCATGCAGCTTCTTTAACACGAAAGAGACACATGTCTTTTCAGAAAATATTTTAGAAGTGCTTTTCTTCTGAGGTGCTATGCGAATAAGAAAAAAAACAAGTAAGTGCACAGGGGTAGCCCAAGTTCTCACCATGAAATAGGAGATGAGAAGACAGTAGAGCTGAGCTATGAAAAACTATGGAGAATTCAGAAAATTGATGTTGCTTGAAAAATTACTCCTTTTTACTGATGTCGTTGCTGGAAGATGAGCAGGGGCCCAAGGAAATTAAAGAGATTTTCATGGATTCCTGCTTTCTAATAGGATTTTGATGCTGCCAGTTGAATTGTAACAACAAGGCAGTTGCTACCAGCAGCCTGCTTCAAAAGAGTAGGTGCATTTGGCATTATTTATACTAGGGAGACTTACAGCCTGGCTGGTAATTTGGGGGGTGAGGGGAGGAGGAGATATCTGTAACCTTCTGAAGGGCAGACGTGACTTCTGCGTTCATGATGCTTCTTCAGTTCCTGAGGTCACAGCTTGTTAAGACTGGGGATAAGGAACAGATAGCAGCCTGCTGTTTTTAGGCTCTGGTTTGGCAATTACACATGTTCCAACAGCACATAAGTGCATAATTATGAGCATGGAAGTAACGATTCTCTGTGTGTGTGTTCATCCTGTTTGCTCAGTGCATCATCAGTTGATTCAGTATTTTCTTAATTGTGAGTTTTACATGGATTTACTGTTCTTGAGATCTGAAGGAGTGCATGTATGAAATTGCTCAACTCCCCTAAAATGGAGTTTTAACTGTCACTTATCATCATGGTACCAGAGGAATAAAGGGGAGCACATCTGAGAACATTTTGAAATAGGGTGCTTGAGAGAATTATAGAAACTAAGCTGACTTCTAAGCCAGGAACATGATAGGAATTGTAATGAGAACAGTATTGGTGGATACATGGAAAATATGGAGTTTGCAAAGGGACATCACACCTCTTGGCATTCCTTCAAGCAGGCAACAAGCCTGTAGGTAAAAAGATGAGTCAGGTGTCACAACCTCCTTGGATTTTTCAAGTTGCTTTGAGCCCTTGAGAACTTAAACTGGTATGCAGTAAAGAGAAGATCCTTTTGTAGATTAAAAGCTGGCTGAAGAAAAGGAAGAAAATGGGAGGAATACATATTTTTCAGAGAGATCTAGAGGGGTCTATCCTGTTTTCCATGTTTAAAGACCTAAGAAGGGATGTGAGTATTAGGGAGATGGTGTTTGCTGCCTCTATAAAATTATTTGTGGGTCAAAACTAAAGCTGGCTCTAAAGAAAATTTTTGCTATATAAATGACTGAGAAATAAAATAGCAAGACTAAGGTCCATACTGTACAAAGCAATATGCTTGAGAGAAAAAACAGACTCTGAATTAATTTTTTGCGTTCAGGATCTTGGTCTTCCTGTGGTAAGTTCGCTGTCATCTCAGTGTTTAGTAGCAGTCAAAAAGGGAATTAGAAAATTAGGAATTACGAACAGAGTACCATACGGAACAGAGCGTGTAATTATGCTACTGCTGTAAGTCCATGTCTTTGCTGCATCTTGAATGTTGTGTGGTGTTCTGACAATTCTGTCTCAAAAGGCATATCGTGAAATGATAAAAGTACAAAGAATGTCCAAATTGTTTAGAAACGTATAATGATTTCTATTTGAGATACGAATTGGACAAGGAGTCTTCTGTGTGAAAACAGATGATTGAAGTGGGGTATGACAGAAGTTTATAAAAGCATGAATAAGATGACTAAGGAATGTTCATTCACTTATGATCTTATAATACAGTGGGCACACAGTGAAGTTATTAGGCAGGGGAGTTTGAAGCAGAAAGTCCTTTTTCACACAGTGCACAATTTAATTGCATATCTTGTTTCCACAGTTGCTGCAGAGGCCAATAATATAATTATAAATATAAATTAAATGATATAAATTAGAAACTGTCCATAAATACAGTGGTCTGACTGAATCTGTGGACAAACAAAGTCTGTAATCTGCAGGGTACCAGCAGGAAAGAGTAAGAGCAGGAGAACTGTGTTACAGACTCTTTCAGGTGACTGCTACTGACAATTGTTAGGCGGGATATTGAGCTAGTTGAACTTTTTTCTGAGTCGGTATGTCTGTTAACTCATAAAATTAAAATTATAATTTTATAATTATATTGTTGGGGAAGGAGGGGAGTTGCAGTGGCTGAAACTCTGCCAGGGTCCTAATGAGACTTTTCCTCAGTATTGATCTATTAAGAAAAGTGAATATTTGCCCTGTTTCTTCAATAAATCACAGCTCTAACTTTGAACTTCACAGATTTCAAGATTTGAAGAAGGCCAAGAGTCCACCTGTGAGTCCCTAAAACATCGCGGTGCCTCCTGCCATTGCACCTCTGGAGCTGTGTTGCCCATGAAGCTATGTTGCTATTAAGGAGACCTTCCCAGCTGTGGCTACCTCTTGAATGCCTCCACGCTGGGAAAATCCCTGCAGAAGGTGATTTGTGGTAAAGGTAATGCAGTCTCTCTCTTTTGGGGGTTAATCAAGAAACCTTCTCTTAGTTTCTTCACAGGCCATCCCCCCTCTTTCTCAATGGATCTTGATCTTCGGGATAAAAATAAAGAATGGTGCAACAGAGATTGCTAACATCTTCCCTCTTTTGTGAACTGACTGTGGAGGATGTGTGTGGGCATATGTTCTAGTCTTGATTTACTAATCACAGAAAAAAGTCATACTGCAGCTTTGTTGAAACTTGTCTTGCAAGATACTAAAAGCTGCTGTTGACTTACTAATAATAATGAAAAAAGAAAGAAAGAAAGATCTGGCTAGGTATTAACCTCATGCTAACCAGAGTAAAACATTCCTTGTACTGAGAACTGAAAAACTTGTGTTTCATGATGCCAGAATGATAAAGAGGCTTGAGACTTAGTTTTTTTTAATTTTTATTTTTTCCCTGACTCAGGGTGCCTTTACAGTAAAAATTTACATTTGTGGTTATCTTAAAGTATTTTGTCTAGGAGGCTATTTGTTAGACTAAGTTTTTTTTGTTTTTTGTTTTTTTTTTTTTTTTTTTTTTTTTTTTTTTTACTTTTTTCTTTTTTCCCCCCCTAGCAAAGCGTCATTGCAAAAACATTATTCTTCTATTGCTATTACAAGTGATTAGGAAGAAATCAAATGCCTTTTCAAAGGAGTGTTGCTCTTGTTCTACAGTGGAGTCTTACTAGAGATGTTTATTTCCGTTGAACGTGTTCACATTCAGTTTTATGTCCTGCTGGTACAACTCTTAGCTTATGCTGGTCTGACAAAATGATGCTTCCAGTGTTCAGGTGTTTCTGCTCCATTACCTTGACGTTATTGTATCGCTATATTATTATGATGACATTGCAAACAACTGTCCAGCAACTATTCTGTAATGCCACTGACATAGCCCAGTCTGGTTATATTTTGGAGCTCTGAGTCACAATGTTTGGACTTCTGGCTTTTATAGTGTTTGGAAAGACTTCTTTTGCAAGTGCCCTGTTATGAGCATTACAGTGTGGGTCTATGCAAGGCCAAGGTGTACATATTCTGCAGGAAAAATGTTTATTCAGATGTTCCAGAAAGGATGAGGAAGTGTTGGATGAAGAAAAATGTCAGGAAATGCAGGAAGAGCTGTGGCAGAGCGCAGTCCCATTCTGTCTGGGGCACACCAGCGACATTCAGCTGACAGCGTGTTCCCATGCCCCTTAGGAAAAGGCACCTTTGGCCAGCGAAGCAAGGAAAGGCTTCTGAGGGATTCACAGAGGGCAGGTCTGTGGTAGGGTGGAGATATTTATGACCTAGCTTTATGACCCTTCATGACCTAGCTTGAGGTACTGGAATGCAGGCTCACCACAGCATCTGTAAGGATAGATATATATTGCGGTACTATATAACTAGGTACCCAAGTTATTTCAGTACCTTGTGTGATGTTATCCACAAAAGATGAAAGATCTCAGGTACTTTACAAATCAAGCATGTGTTAAAACAACTCTCCCAGTGGACTATGGCATGCCACTTTCTTTTGTCCTTTGTACCTCAAATAGCAACAGACTGCATGTAGATAGGGAGCCGGACACTGTAGTTGAAAGTAGCAGATCACCTTATGATTGTGTACATGCAGCAAGAATTACAAAATAACAGAACAAATACACTGAAACTATGCAGCATTCCCTATCATAAACTTTAGCAAAAAGCTGCTGTTCAAATTGAAGTAAATCACAAATATGTCTTCTATTACAATGGAAACAAAATTGGAATAAGGCTATGCACCCAGCAGTAGTAAGCATGTACAACAGATTTAAGGAGAAGAAGTAGAACTGCTGCTAAGCAATGTGGCAATTTGATATTAAGACTACATAATGCTATAGGACTATCATTTCAAATGCACTTCAGATTTTATAATCTACAATAGAGTATTTTTATGCTCCTACTTCACCACAATGTTTTGGCTTCTAGGTAGGGCCAGTCTATTACCTACACATCTAGGGAAGCCTTCTTAATTGACTTAAATATTAATTCCTGTGCTTTATCCATAGTTGTGCTTCTGCATGCCCCCTATGGTTAATGGTTAATGTAATAGCTTCTTTTTCTGCCACCAAACAGATTGTTGAGCGATGCAAACTTTCCTCATAAGATTGATACCCTGATTCTTTCCTCTCAAAGCAGCTGTCGTTTTGGCATCCTGAGGCTGAAATAAACGTGGCGTGCAGCCTCATGAACACAGGATCCGAAGGGCTTGCAGTCACTGCTGACAGGCACAGGCTTGTACCATGACCTGATCCCACTGCGTAGTGATTGCCCTGCCATGTGCAGTTGGTCAGCAAGCGCTTGTAACATCTGTTGATTGTTGTTTATTGTCTGCAGAACACTCATCTGCTCAGATTTCTTTTCTAGCTGCTGCACACCTGGTGGATCTGATAGTTGTATTTCAACAAATACAGACAAATCAGTTCCTTCTCCCAACAATGGTCACTTGGCTCCAGGGGTGACAGTAAAGGGCGTGAAAACTGGCATGCTGAAGGTTGGAGTGGAACAGAGAGAACTCCTGGAGTCGTTAAATATTATGTGAAAAGGAAGTGATGAAGTGGAACAGAAGGAATTTTTTGACACTGAACATTTATTCTCTGATAAGTACAGCTGCAACCCACACTGTGCTGAAAAAATTCCCAGAGACTGAGAGTCAGAAAGCGTCATGGGGGCATTAGTGCTTACCTACAAGCATGCTTCTTACTAACGCAGCGCGTTACTCAGAGGATGGGGACTGTCAGCCGAATGTGCGTGTGTTCTGGTATCCCAGCTCAGCAGCTGAGAGCTGTGCAGAAGCAAACTTGCAGATTTTAAGATTTAGATGGGGCTTTTATAACAAGGCAGAGGAGGAGGGAGAATCCAGAAACCAGGTCTGGCTGTGGGTTCTGCTGCAGCTTTCCTCTGTAATACTCTCTTGCCCTTAAGTAGACCATCAGTCTTTTCCATTTGGAAGTGGAGATTATAATACTGCTATACCTCACAGGGGAAGAATGAAAATGCTTTGAGATAGTCCTTTATGTTCTGCGTGGAAAACACATCATTACTGTAGAATAACTGCATTTTATTTGGTTAATGTGAAGAACAGATCCACAATAAAATGTGTCAGTGTACCTTTATTAGCACTCAAGAAGCAAATAATCATGCCTTGATCTAACTGCCAGTTAGGTTGCTGAATTGCTTAAAAGTGGACCTTGATCCTTGGAGATGCTGATTGAGTGAAATGCATGCGTCAGTTCCTATTACTCCACTTTTTCTAAAGTCAATGTGGTCAGAAATTCACAGAAGTTTACTTGCTTGTATGCTGGAAAACATACTATTTGTCTAGTATGTACTAAAACCAAACACCCACAAGTAAAGAAAGCAATATATGTGTGCCATGCAAGAAATGATAGGAAAGGTACAGCCCTAGTGAAAACTGAGAACACCTCTCCCTGACTGTATCATCTTACCTTCCTCGGTTATTTGTGTTCCCAGATGTATGGAATGAGCTCGGATAGGTTTGGGGTGTTCTCTTTGAGACTGCTGGTGTGAGACACGTAAATAAACAAGGCAGAGAACTCCCAGCACACCCACACAGGGACTGTTAATTGCAGTTGAAGAAGATATACGTAGTTGTTCCAATGTGTATTTTAGAATAGTTCCTCTTATCGCATAAAATAAGACTGGGCTTGTTTAAATGTGAATACCATATGAAAGTTCAAAACCTGATTTTTAGAACTCTCAGAAAGAAAACTTCTCCTGACAGAACTAATCTGGAGAGAATGACTGAACAAGTGATGGTCTGAAAATAAACATTAGAGTAGTCACAGTGTATAGAAATGTGGAAATGTGTTTGTGCCATAAATCTTTTACCAGTTTATGATGTTATTGGAATAATTGTTTAAAACTCAGTTCCTTAAATCTTGATCGCCTACAAGGCACAAGTCAATTTTGCCTTCTCCTAGGAAGGGCACTTGAAATTTAGATATATAGAAAGATGGGGAAAAAATAGTGAGAAAACTAAATATGCGATGAATACAAAATTTAAAACTGCATTTGAAACCTTTCCAATACAATATAAAAAATTGCACTTTCATAATTAATGAATGACCTTTCCTTCCTTGCCCCAGATTTTAGTTGTTTGCAACAAATGAACAAAAGAACAAATCACTTGAAGTCAGTGAAGCCAACACACAGCAGCTTCCATAAAACCCTTTGCCAAACTGATTAGATTTGCAATTCACTCACTAAGCCTGCCTGGTCATGGCAGCATCATGCAATGAATCTTTTCATTGAATAAAACTGGAATTGCAGAGAAACTAATTTTTTTTTTGTATGACTACTACTGTAGTGCTTGTTTAAACATGAAATTGTTCCTGATTAATTCATGTGTGAGCAGTCTTATTCTGGAATTAAAAAAAAAAATCTTCTTCCTGTTAAGCTTAATGTAGTTGTTTAATAATTAAACAGAAGCAGTTAATTGGAAAATACTGTGTATGTAGACAATCCTCAGTCTTTTCCCTTTGGTGGATGTAAATGGTTAGTGGTTGGATAAAGACGTGGTATTTGTAAAAATTCTTCCTTGCATAACAGATTTTCTTAATGATGTGTTGATTTTCTTAATTTCTTAATTTGTCGGACTAAATGAGAAAGTGAAAGTATCTGATAGTTTTTGCATATAAAATAGCAGTAGAGGTAGATTGGCATGAAGGTATATAACAGCTTACGAAGCTCCAGAAACTAAAGGTTGCATTGCTCAGCAGGGAGCTTGAGAACTACAGTGTGTCCTCAGCCTCCACATAAGCGCTATTCACATCCAGGCAAAGCAGGGAGAGAGAACAACCTGATTTTCATTCAGATGGTAGCTCAAATCCTGAGCGGACTGGGCCTTTACAGACTTTAGGATTTTTTTTTACAGCCTTTGCATAATTAACATTTTCATCATTGTTAGTGAGCGTGTTAGGAAGTGAGACTTAATATAACAAAAGATTGGATCTGTTGATTATGGATTGATTTAAAAGGCTAAGATTAAAACTATATATTGTCCAGAAAATAAATATTTTTAAATGGTGATCCTAACAAAGTAAATAAGATGACTGTGGTGCTCAGTTCTACCTTGTCCAATTTGTTCTTCAGAAATCAGGATGTTAATCTAAAAAGAAAAGTGAACACATTTGTTAGATTTATTTTTATTAAAAAAAGAAAAAAGACTCCTATTAGCAAAGAAAAAGTAAAGAAAGTAGAGGAAGCACCCTTCTGAGGCTGCTAGCTTTAGATCTTCACCAGAGAAGCAGCCTGTGCTGGCTTTGTCTGCAGTGGTCTGAAAGCCATGTTTAAACATGTCTTGAACACAGGTCCTGCCGAATTAGTGGCAGATACGGTTTGGTTGGCACATGTGAACAAGGTGGCTGTAGTACCAAAATTGTAAAATTGTTATAGACAGTGACTATCAAAAACCTGAAATCTATTTAAAAAAAAAAAGTCAGATTTCTTTGTATGATTCTTGTCAATCACTGGAAACCTCTGTGCAAACTGCCTGGGCTTTACCTCCTCCATGGAAGCCAAACAGCCAGCTGGCTGCCCTCACAGCTGGGTCTGATCCAGGACCTGATGGGGGGAGCAGGTGTAGTAAGCGTGGTAATGGCCAAGCAGCTGCTTCCACTAGTTTGCTGCAAGGGGAGTTGGGGGTCTCAGCTATGCTGTGCTGCTGCAATAAGCTAGATAGTGACCTAGAGACCAGATTCCTCAAGTGACTGTGTTTCCTGGTCTTGTGCTGTGCAGACTCTGTCCCAGGACCAGGTCCTGTGTGTCCAGCACCCAGTGCAGCTCTTGGAGGTAAGTGCTATCAGGGTTGTGTGGAGTTGTGCTTTGGGTGATGGCCAAAGACTCTTTAGTCAGAGTCCGTGTGAGCTAGGAGAACAAAAGTGTTTTGTCCTGAACAATGATTATTTTTGGCTCTTGATGGAGTTAAAATGTGTCCCATGAAGGTTCATCTTGCTTCCTGAGTTCCTGAGGAGAATCTCCAGGGAGATCCTATGAATATCTTGCTTGTAAACCTCTCTTCCCCCCCTGCTCCCTGCCAGCACCTACCCAAGAAATACCATGCTTACTTTTTTTAATCTCCTCTGCTATCTCCTCCATAGCCTATGAGCAATGGTTGGCTGCTTTGGCCCAAATTGGCCGGAAGAGGCACATATAGGCAGACGTTGAGGGAAAGTTGGCTAGAATTGCCCAGAAGTTTGCATCTGGTATTGGATTGTGTCTCTGCCCTGGTGAACAATGGTACAAGACAAGCAAGGTTTCACGTGCAGGACAGTGTCATAGATCAAGGAGCATGCATGGTATAGATGGGTCTGGGATGCAGTCAGTGCTGCAAGTCTCATCTATGGTGATGTAAGAGATTTGGGGATATATATGTCTGGCTGAGAGAGCCACAAAATAGGGCTGCAAAGGTGCCTGTGATATGTATAATGAGGTTTAAGCTTAGGCTGCCCTTACTGGGGGGTGGGAGGGGATCTTATGTAGTGGTGTAACTAGTGAATTAGAATACAGGCATATGTTCAAAATTACTGCAGTTTTATGCCTTAGTTATCGGTAATTTTGAAGGAACATCCTAATTCCTTCCACAGCAATCCAAACTATGGGTGTTTAGTTGCCATTTGTCACCAGCATTTCTCTGATCTCTGCCTAGCTACGCTCATAAAGTGCCTCCAAGTATGTTTACAAAGATGTTTACTCTCCAAACAGTTCAGGCTGGTCATTCTGAAACTACTTAAGGAATGTACCTGACAACTTGGGTGGAAAAATATTCTCTCGATGTAAAAGACTTAAAGAACTGCTGTGCAACACTGGTTGCAGTGTTTGCCAAAATTCTGAGTCTGGACTGAAATATTTCTTTCAACTCATATTTTTATTTGTGTAATACTTTGTATATTATATAGAAATATTAAGTTAAAGCCATGATACTAAATGTTAAAAACTCAGACTTAAAGTCTTTAGACCTGGAGGAACATGTCAAATTCTAAACAGGTAAGATATTTTTACTTTGCAAGCCAGTAAAGAATGGCAGAATGATGTCTATAGTTGTTTTAGACATCAAAGAGAAAAAGAAAAGTTATAAGAGCATAGCAACGTCTTCATCTGGAACTGTAGTTAATCTTATTTAAATATAGCAACAGATAAAAAGCTGCATCTTAGGAATCTTTCTGAAAAGATAGTAAAGAGAGATTGAGATATTCTTCATTCAGTTACAAATTATATAAATATGATGACTGTCAGTTCTGTATAATTCAGAATACCAAGGGTGTAAATATAACTATTTTAATGCTCTGGTTTCTAGACTGTTCAGAGCAAAACATTTTGCTTACATGGTATTGAGCAGTTTGTCGTCTGTACCACTGTAAGCACCTTTATCCCTGTGCTGCTGCCTGCTAGTCCTAATGTCATTGTTAACAGAGAACCAAGAACAGCCATAGAGGATATACTAGCAAAAATAGTCTGATAGCCTGGCTGAATACAAATTCAACTGTTTATTGTAGCTGTTGAGATGCATCTGTTCAATAAACGTAAATAATTTGGAGAACGTGCAGTTCTAAAAATAGTATGTGTATTGCATTCAGGAGAAAC
This sequence comes from Balaeniceps rex, assembly GCA_013401315.1. Taxonomy (NCBI): domain Eukaryota; kingdom Metazoa; phylum Chordata; class Aves; order Pelecaniformes; family Balaenicipitidae; genus Balaeniceps; species Balaeniceps rex. Next base: position 33,933 of record VYZW01058087.1, on the reverse strand, counting down.
CATCCAGAAAGTTGATCCAGGCCACTAACACTTAAAACTAGTTTATGTTTCTGAACTGAAACAACCCTATAGCTTTAGAACTTGCACAGTGAACCACACCTTTTTGGCCTGTATCATTTTTGCATCTGGAATTACATCAATTATAAAATCAAGCCCTTTTTTTAAATGAAATGGGAAGGGGATGTTTACGTGTTTTGGCTTTTCAGGACCATTTGATGTGTTGCATTAGAGCTGCACAGCTGAGTACCCACAAGTTGTATATTTCTTTGCGTAGTATGTTTTGTTCATATAAATGATAGAAGTTCAGAAATGTAAAGCATTGTGCCTTGCCTTCCTTCTAGGGAAAGCCTAAAATGTCTTGCCAAGCTCTAGCTTTTCCATCCCACCTCTTCTATTTTCCAGAAATTATTTTTCTTCCTTTGTACTTAACTACATGGTTGTATGGAGGAGGAAAGTATTGCTGGCACTAAGGCTTTCTCAATATGTAGACACAGCAGGCGAACACCTTGTAGCCTTTGGCTGAGTATCAACACACCATTAATAAGCGGACAGCTTGAAAACTCGGCAATAACCGAGCGTTTGTTACAAAAAAGAGACAGCTTTGATCTGGCCATTGCCTTTCTTAGAATTGCCCCATTATTACGCATAGCAGAGTGCTCACATTTAATTGGTCATCATACCTAATCTTGGTCCCCGTTTATACAAGGATGGTACAAAAGAGGAATTCCTGAAGTACGTGTTAGTTATAGATAACCCACAGCGTGTTTGTTTTGGAGGAAGAGCAAAGGAAGGAAACTGACTTTTTTAAAACTCTTTTTTTCTCGCCTCATCTAGAGCAAATGAAAATAGTGCAAAATGATGAGAGACTGTCCAAGGTAACTCTAAGCTGTTTGTGTGCAGTTCTGCTCCACCCTGTATACAGTCTATTCTTGTTGTTCCTGCTGTGGTCACTTGAGACAGGTTTTAATATAACTATGTCTTGGAATGCTTGTTACTGCATCTGGAGATGAGAAAACTCTGTCTCCCTTCAGCAGCCTCTGTGGATAACAACAAACAGGTACAACATGCCCAGGCAGCGCTGGTTGGAGGGAGGGAGAGGGAGAAGTCAGATGAACCTAACGTGCCAGTATCACTCAGATGGCTCTGGATGAAAGTATTTCTGTGACTCCTTACACAAGTTATTGACTACAAGCATTACTTAAAAAGTAACTATAGTTACTATAAGAGTATTATAAGCATGCAAGTTTAAATGGTCCCAAAGGGCAAACTGCTAAGACTTTGGTACAGATCTCAATGCTATTTTAAGACTTGTTTTCAAATCTTTACTAATTACTGTGAAATAAGTGGATTGTAGTAAGCCTACTTTCTTCTAATTAGTCTGGGACCCTTCCCTCTTATGGTCCTTGAGCGAAACTGTAGGGCAGTGTTTATGCCAGTACAGTTTTCTGCTGTGGCAGTGACTGTGAAGTGATTGAACACTGGATTAAGACTTTGAATGAGTTGGGCATGAAGAGCAAGCCGGGAAGGATTCTATTAGCAATAAATATCTGGTGAGCTTAATTTAACAAAATGTTTTGTTTCCACATTAGATGCACATTTCTGGTATGTTTTCTCCTCTTTTGATCAAGGGTGTTTTGGACTTGAGCCAAAGACTTGTCTATACATGGAGTTATCCTAGAATAATTACTCTGGAAAAAGTAGCCTGGATTAACTCCATGGGAGCAGAGTATTGTTCCAGAAGGAGTTATTTGGAGTATCAACATATCTAAGTGCTCTGTCTTGATTGCTCTTTTCTCACTTTTTCTGGAATCTCTTGTGTGAGAAGAGAAGCTTCTCTCTTTGTATCTTGGATATTGGTAGAGAAGAACAACAGAGTATTGTCATGCTGCTTGGCACCTGTGAGGTTTTAAAACCTTGCATCCACTTCCCTGGAGCACTAAACCAAGACTCTGTTAACAAACAGACTGAAACCTCTCTCTCTTGGGTGGATGACGTACGTTAAGGTATGCTTGCAAATATCCTTTTGGAGTTACGGGTGAAAGGACGAGATAAAATGATCTGGGATCTAAACCCACATATTGTTTTCAAACAATTAACAAGTAGGGGTAAGAAATTCTCAGATCTGTTCAGAGATAGGAGGTGCTGAAGGCGTGAGGTTTAAAGATGACTTGTATGTAGTCTTGAGTCTCTGTCCTCATGGGCTGTCTGGAAAAGAGATACATATGAGTTGATTTTTTTTTTCTTTTTCTCATGGATGTGTTGTTTGCGGAATACAGACTGAATACAAGAAGCACCTGTATACTGGGGCCATGCTGTCTGTAGCTCTGTATCAACCTTAGAGCATTACAGAAAGCTGTTACGCACATGGTCGCTACCTTGACGTGCCGCTGAGCGTCACCCACAGCGGTATCGGCTCTTACCGCTCCCCGTGCCCCTGGGGGGGTCTCTGCCCTTCCCACCGCCGGTGCCCGCGGGCTGCGGCCCGGCCCGGCCCGGCCCTCACCTGCGCCCGCGACCCGCCCCCCGGCACGGCTTTATTTTCGGTTGCGGAGAGCGGACACCCGGGGCTGGGGGCACAGGAGGCGGGGGCCCCCTGCGGGCCCGGGGAGGCGGCTTCGGCTGCCCTTCCCGGGGGAGTGGGGCCAGGCCCCAGGGGACATTTTGTGCCGTGTGGTGCCGTGGCCGCCGCCCCCGCGGCGAGGAGCCGTCGCTCGGGGGCCGAGCAGCCCGCGGCGGCGGAGGG